>WYDI02012177.1:12684-28376 GCA_009867235.2 Psittacus erithacus
AAATTGTTTGTGTTTTTAACGCAAAAAAAAAAAAAAAAAAAAAGAAAAAACTCCAAAGCCGCCTGTCCCCCCCCCCCCCCCCCCCTTTTTATTCTTAAAAATGTGATAACAGGGGCAAGTATAAAGGGATCGTGTGTTACTGGAAGCTTCTGAAGTACAATCCCCGCTGTGCAAGAAGGGCCATCTGAAACCAGGTGCCCAGAAGCATGTCCAGATGGCTTCTGAATATCTCCAAGGACAGAAACTCCACAGCATCTTTGGTCAACCTGTGCCAGAGCTTGGTCATCCTCTCAGTGAAAATGTGTTTCCTCATGTTCAGAGCTTCCTGTGTTTCAGCATGTGCCCACTGCCTCTGGTGCAGTCACTGTGCAGCACTGAAAAAAGCCCAGCTCCATCCCCTTTGCGCAGCAATGGAAAGAGCCCAGCTCCATCCTCTCTGCACCCTCCTTTCAGGTATTCATATACATTAATAAGACACAACCCCTCCCTGAGCTTTTGCTTCTCCAGGCTGAACAGTCCCAGCTCTCACAGCTTCTCCTCACAGGAGTCACGCTCCAATTCCTTAATCAACTTTGTGGCCCTATGCTGGGCTTTCCAGTCCTCACATATACTGTGGAGCACAGAATTGAAGACAGTACCCCAGACATGGCCCCAGCACAGCTCAAAAAAGCACAAGGATTCTTAACAAGCTCCCTTGACCTGCTGGCAACACTTCTAACGCAGCCCAGGTTACAGTTAGCCTACTCTGCTACAAGGACACACTGCTGGCTCATTTTCAGCTTGGTGTCCATAAGGACCCCCAGAGCCTTTTCTCCAATGTGTCTCCAACCACTGCTTTCCAGACCACTGCCATCCAGCAGATACCAGGGCAAAGGGCTGATCCTCCCCAGGTGCAAGACTTTTTACTTCCCCTTCTTGAACTTCGTGAAGCTCCTGACAGACTATTTATCCAGCCTGTTGAGGTCCCTCTGGATGGCGGCATGACCCTCTGACCTATCAGTCACTCCTCCCAGTTTAGTTCCATCAGCAAACTGGCAGAAATTGCACTCTGCCCCATCACCCACATAATTAGCAAAGATATTAAACAACATCAGAATCAGGACTGACCCCTGGAGTGCACTGCTACCTACTAGCCTATCACTAGACTTTGCACCACTGATCACCACTCCTGGGCCCAGCTGCTCAGCGAGTTTCATATGGACCTCAGTGTCAGCTCACCCAGGCCATACTTCACCAGCTTCTCTATGAGAATGTCCTAAGAGACTCATCCTATGGAACTCTTCCAAGCAGATCCACGCAGAGGCCAGAGTCTGATCTCCTGAAGTCCAAAGCAATGATCTTGCTTTCTAATACTTAAGCCAGGCTCTCAGAGAAGGTAGGCACTCATATCAGTAACTGACAAAATAGGAAATAGATTATGTTAGTTTCTACCAGGGACCATACAGCTTAAAGGAGATGTAAGCTAAACTGTAACAAACATGCTGAACTTCTTTTTTAATAAAATATTACCTAGAGAGTCTTAAAATACCCTTTCTGCCCAAAAAACATTAAATATCAAAAAAGTTTTAGAAATCAGATATTAAAAATAATCTAACAAATATACCTTATTCTTCAGTTAGACTGATGTTTATCCACAATGAGCTAATTGGTAAGATATGAAGAACATTTCTTATGAAATACAGCATCATCTTTCAATTCAAAAGTTTATTCATTTTTGTTTTTTCTTATTATCTTATTTTTCTCATTAGAGCACACTTACAAGCTAATTTAACAGAGTTGTATTTATGCCTATATCTTATCAGTTGGCATTAGCTGGACATAATTTTTTTTTGCTAGATTTTCTTGATTCCTGTTCTTACTGAATAAACGCAGCAATTGCAAGTGCAACAGTGCTGTGGGATTTCTTAGGGCTTTTTTTTTTTCCTCGCAAAAGTAGGCCATTATAACCAATATAGAAATAAAGCACAAAGTTAACAGTAATAAGGTATTTTTAACAGCAAATTGTTGACTGATTTGTCAATTGTTTAATTTGCTGCTAGGGTTCCTTCAGAAATCTGTTAAACTCCTTCCTTTCCCCCCACTCTCTCTAAACTGCAAAGCTTTGAAAGTACTTTCCAATTGTTTTAAACATATGAAAAAGAAAGACATTTCCATACTCCCCCTTTTTTCTTTTTTATAAGTAATTTAATGTGGGGTTTTTTGTTGTTGTTGTTTTTTTTTTGGGGGGGTGGGTTGTTTGTTTTTTTCCCTTTCTTTTGGAAATATATGCTTCATTACTGTATACATGTATTAATACTGGACTTAGACATTGCTCTCTATCCTTTGGTTATTTCCATCTTGAGTCATTTATGTTACAATATATTTTTTGTATTGCCAGTATGTAGCTGTAAGCTTGTTTCCTTCCATCCCAAATATTCTCTGGGTAGCAGTCTTCAGAAATTTTCAGAACTGCCACTTTAAAGAAATATGTAAGATTAAACATAGGAGAAGATCAAATGTCTTTCTTGACTTGCATCAGAGCATTTGATGTCAAAGCACAAATGGAGGTCCTCAGATTAGTAACAGTGCCAAAAACTATCACGGTATAGAAATTATCTTTCCCATTCTATTCTACAATGGATCTAACAAAGTCTTTATACACTATCAATACCTGTTTGCAAGTTTTGAGTTTTATTTAGTTCATTACAAGAACATTTGCTTCCTACATGCCATGAATCACAGTATCAAAAACTGTGACTCATTACTACTCTTAAAAATAAAGAAAAAAAAAAAGTTATACCTACATTCTTGGGGTGTGAGGAATAATAAAGGAACCTAATGGGAAAACAACACAGAAGAAAACCTCCCTGCCAAGTCTAAACACCTTCCTCGCGCAAATCAGACATTTCATATACCCAGCTTAGTCCTTAACAATCCACTAACATGAACCATACCATGAAGCACACCATTCCAGCCTTTTAATCAGTGGGTGGATTCATAACAGATCTGAAGGCCCATTGCCTTATAAATTAAATTCTTTAAAAATAAATTCAGAGGATGATATTTTATATGCTTGTACTGCGGTACTAAGAGTTCTAAGGGTAACTATGACAGACTTAAGCATCACCGGACTCAAATACATGTAAGTTCATCACTACTAGAAATGCCCAATTTTAGTTATTTACTCAGTTATACCAACATGAAAAGTTTCACTAAAGCTTCAATGGGAAGTAACTTAATTGGTGAAAAGGTTGATCTCAGCAAATAAACCCTCCCCAAATTTGAACCAAGGCAGGCCTAGAAGTTAAAAGGACTTACAGAGGCAAAACTTGAAGCAAAGTAATTTAACCTGCCTTTGCCCCAGGCTTTAAACTGAAAGATGGCACATTTATATTAGCTATTAGGAAGAAGTTCTTTACTGTGAGGGTGGGGAGGCATTGGAACAAGTTGCACAGAGAAGTTGTGGCTGCCTCACCCCTGTCAAGTGTTCAAGGCCAGACTGGATGGGGTTTTGAGCAATCTGGTCCAGTAGAATGTGTCCCTGCCTATGGCAGGGGAGTTAGAACTAAATAAGCTTTAAGGTTCCTTTCCAATCCAAACCATTCCAAGATTCTGTATTCAAAAAGCATACTCAGTTCTTACTTCAAAATCTGCAAATATATATACATATAACATTGGGGGTTGGGCATTAATATACAAAAAATATCATTTATTATTTCATTTATTATCAATTATAAAAATACCCAAAAAGCCCACATCTTTCAACCTCTCACCATACAATCTAGATTGGTAGGCAAGAAAGAGATGTAAGTTTAAGATGTTTGCAAAACCTTCATAGACAATAGTGTTAAATGTGTTCCACTTTCCAATTCACTGACTCTATCAACTACTGAACAATATGAAAAAAAAAAAAAAAAGCATCATGGTAATATATTGCCAATGATAAGCTATTAAAATATTAAGACTTTTAAAAATAAAAATAATAATGCTTCTTTCTGAAGAATGCTCGTACAAGCCAACTTTTGACAACTTTTAGTAATAAAATATCTGATTTATCCAAAAGATGAAAAATTATTTTCAAAACATTACTGCAGTGTATAGGATAGCAAAACATTGGAAGGATGATGGACATTCAGGAAGTGAAAAGCAAACTGCTGATAAGTTGAAACAGAAGCATAAAAAGTTTTGTAGAAGAAAGCACTGATAAAATAGATCTTCATAAAGAATAAAAATAGTGTCAGTCTTAAAGTGAAAACTTTATCAACAACTGTTGCTGAACTGCATACTGATGACAGCTTAAAATAAATTAGACAAGAAACTACTAACTTCCAGTAAAATCAAAAAAATGGCTAAATATTTTGGCATCACATTTTACTACAATCTGGCCATACTTTATATATGACCTTGGTGAACGCTTCTCTTTTACTGATACACGAAAGATGGTACAAGATATATGCATAGGGATCAACAGTAATATACAGTGCTGTGGTTTTCATTATGGACTATACCATAAGCAGAATTCATCCCTCTGCCAAAACACGTTGACCATTCAGACAAGAACTAGATTAATTTTGTAGCAAATGGTTTGATACTCACACTCACAAAATCCACAGAAGTGGATTAACGAAAGACAGGAGGTGCTGTCACCTATATCAGGCTGTACCTACAGGAAACTTTGTCAGCTATAGCAGCCAGTCATAGGAAAAACCTTTGGAATTCCGCAAATGGTTCACTCTCCCAACTGTCATCAGAGTAACAGTTCAGATTAAAACATACTAGAACATTATGCCCTGTCTGCGAAGCACTTTACCTGGCTCCATCCTCCCTTACCTTACCCCTGGGCCTAGCTGGAAGCCTTGCAGTTTCTTGGCGTGCTGAAGCACTCGGCGGGACTTCAGAGAGACTTAAGGAAGCGAGACGCCCAGGGAAGGCGTGGGGCGCAACAAAACTGCTCGTGAGCAAGGCCAGTACCAGCGCTCAGAGCCGACCCAGGAAGGTCACCCCGCCGGCCCTGCAGCCACGCCGCCGCGCTACGGCAGACCGCTTCCAGTCCACGGGAGCTGCCTGGCCGGACTCCGCCGAGGGCCACAGTTCCAGCAGCACGGCGGCACCTGTCTGGCCGGGCAGGCCGGCAATAACGGCACCTCCTCCCGCCCCGCGCACCGACTGACCTGCGCCGCCACCGGGCCCAGGCCGCCAGGCCTCTGCAAGGGTAACGGGTGCGACAGGTCCCGCTTCCAGCCTCCTAGTGAAGGCCTGCACGGACGGCGCCTCCTCGGGCAGCCTCAGGGACCCTCCCAGCAGCCCCTCGGCTGCGACCGCCGGCCTACGGGCACTATCCCTCGAGCCGGCCTGTCAGGTCATAGAGCCACCTCTTGGTGCCCAGAGCGGCTACAGCATAAACAGTCGTTAGCGCAAGTAACCGCCTAGAGCGGCTCTGCAGGAAGTACTCTAGAAGCCAGACATGACGCGCCAGAACAACTCCCCGCACCGCGTCCGTGCCCGGGAGAACCGTGGGGCTCTTTGATTGACGGACCACAAAGCCAATCAGCGGCGTAGGTGAAGATGAGGAGCCAATGGGGAAGGCAAAAGGGGGTGTTGACTAGGGGCTGAGTGTGGAGAGCGGGCTTAGGCCGGGGGGTTAGCTGGGCTGCGAGTTATTCTTCGGTGTCTCTCGGTCTCTGAGCGTGGTTCGGCATTTCGCTGGAACTGGAGCTGCAGTTTCGCTGTCTTCAGCTCGCCAAGCGCTAGCAGCGGTTTCTGCTCGGCTTGGCCATCCGTGCGGCGGTGGAGGGACTTCCGACTCGGGGTGGGGCGTTCACCGAGGGTGGTGCGGGGCGGTGATGCCGGACATCTTGGGGTTGAGGGCAGCCTAGAGCAGTGAGGGGTTTCGGAAGCGTTTCCTAACAGGATTCATAGGCATGTGAGAGGAAAAACTGAATAGGCTGTAAATATTGCAGGCCCGTGTTTCTCCAGCAGCTTTTCTTCAGCGCTGTTTGAGGCATGGTTGGTCGTTTGGTGCCTTGCTTTAGTGACAGCCAAGTTCTCCCTCACGGGTCTGGAAGTGGTTTAGGTGTCTCAGGAGGTATTATTTGAATGTATTGCTCAGTTGAGGAAGGCTGCATTGGAAAGTTGATTATTACAGTTTTAGAAAGCAAATAAAGGTAACTGTGTAAAATCTGACTGTATGAACAGGTTGAGAGGTATCTACATTGTTTATTAAATATAAAAGATGCTCAGCTAGCGATTTATTTCCAGGCAGTAACTATGTTTACTTTTTGTGTGTTCATGAGTACAGGTTCACAAGTGGCGTTAAGGGTCCCAATTCTAAGTATACCTTGCTGAGATTAATTACGCTAAGGAGCATGGGGGGGGGAGAGGGGTTAGATTCCATGGGCATGTATTGATGGATTTTATGCTACTTTTTTTCTGATTCAGAGCTAGGAAACTAGGTACCACTCTGGGCTACTTGTGGTGTCACAAAAATGGATGCAGCCCTTTGTGAATTTTATGATCTTGAAAGAACAGTTTTGTTGACTATTTACATGTAATTTTCCACAATGGCAAAGCATCTTCAAAACAGATGCCTGTGAACGATGAGTAATTCCTCTTTTATAGCTGTTTGAAGTGAATAAGTTTAGTTTACATGGTTTATTCCACAAATAGGGATTACATCTTTTATATGAAAACTGCATTTTAAGCAAAATGAGTTAACTTTACCTTTTGAGCTGGGACAGCTCTTTTGTTTCATGGAAAGGTTATTACCACTAATAAAGGAAAAACCGTCACACTCAAATGTTTAGATAGTCTGTCATATACGCAAAGGTATTTGCAGTGATTTTTGCTTTTTTTTTGAAACAAAACCACATGATAATTTATTTCCGCTGAGGTGTAATTTAACTGAATTACGGAATTCATTTGCTATTATCATTTATTATCATTTCATGTTTGAGTTAGAAACAAAAACACTTCCTTGTGTAGGGCACTTTGAAGAGCTATATCAGCATTTAAAAACCTTGGAAAGTGAGAACCTGTGTGACATGGGCATAGAGAAAGGCAATAGAGGACCAGCAACTGAAGACTGAAGCAATATGTTGCTTCTTTCTGAGGCTGATACTGTTGTGACTGTCTCTGGAGCCACACTTTCTAGATTAGAGGTTGTTCTCCAGCTTCTTGCCTGTGTTTTGGCCTGATGCGCCAGATGCAGCTGACCATCTGTCACATGAGGGCTCTGAACAAAATCTTGCAGTGCTAAGTTGTCAGTGTTCGGAATATTTACAAACCCTGTAACAGGAAGTGTAATTGGGGAGTGCTGAACAAGTCTCACATGCAGAATAAGAGTTTTGACATGATTTCTGAACATGAGTTTCAGAATAGTTCATGAGTTGCCCATGATGAAAACACCCTTCTTCATTCATTCCAGTTCCTGAAAGAAACAATAAACAAATAGGGGTAGTTAGTATCTGAAGTTTGTCCTCGCTTCTGTACTCATCTGACATTTCCTCCTGCTGTTCCTTCTGCTGTGTTTATGAGGAGATCATCTGGACCCCATGCCGCTGAGAAATCTCTCTGCCCTCCAGGACTCAGTGTGGACAAAGACGTCAAATTCATTGCTGATCAGATTGCTTTTACAGACTGGATAGCCTCATCTTTTTCTAAGATAGAAAAGAGCATGCTTGCTTAAACTATACTACAGTGGTTAAAAAAAGGAGTTTTTAGATATGCAGAATGAAATTACTAGCAAACCAGGGCTACCTTTCTCTTTGAAAAAAATTAATGCCCCTTCCTCCCTGGAAGCAGTGCTTGGATTGTTGTGGTTTGCTGGTGATTCAGTAATCAAAATCTTATTTGTAGTGTCTTTGTAGCAGACCACACAGATTAGGAATTTAGTCACTGCAGTTAATATTCTTCCTGAAACAGAAACCCACAACTAAGGGACTGTAATATGAAGAAAGAGTGGGGGATGGAAGAAAAATAAAAAGCTAGAGCATACCTTTGTCCAAGGTTTTAATTTGTGTCTGACCTTTCCCATCATCTCTATCCTTCTATTTTTTTCAGGAGATGATAGAAAAATGTTCTCTCTGACTACAGAAAAGCAGTCTCAAATTTCCATACCGCTATGTGAAATGTGGTGATGCTTTTAAAGCAGACATTTTCAATGGCCTTAACTGCTCGCAGGTCTGTCTTAAACCCAAAGTAGCCACTGTGCATACCTAGTAAGTACTGTTCATAAACATTTTTATAATGTTTGACCTTAAGAGTGACCTGAAGATTAATGGATATGTTGTATCAGTTTTAATGGGTCTCTTCCTTGGATGCACACGTGACTCCCATTAGCCTTAATGGGGGTTATGTGTGTGCCTAGAGGTTAGACAAGATCTCTAAAGGTGCTGTTATGCTCTGTTGTATTAACGATTTCATAATTGCTGAGGTGCTGCACCTTTTCATTGAAAGCAGACTAATTAAATTGGTCTGGTATAAATTGGTATACTAACATACCTGGCACGTATGTGTGTTTTCCTGTGAGTCCCTCAGTACACAGAGGCAGCGGCCAAATCAAGTGTGGAATTTCAGCTGTCACTTATCTTCCTTTTTAATTTGTCCTTTTTTAATTTCAGAACAATTTCATGAATTTGATTCCTGAGAAAGATGATTGTCCATGCCAATACAGAAGAAGAAGCTGAAAGTGGTGTTTCATTTTATCATTAAACCATGTATTGATTCTTATTTTTGATGTTCCAAATCACGCACTTTGAAAAAGGCAGTTAGGTCTAGAGGATTAACATGAAGCTTGATGCTGAATTTTAATTATGGCTTTGTTACTCATTTCTTCCAAGTGCCTTTAGACAAAGTACTTCACCTTTCTTTGATTTCTTGGTGTGTAAAATATCTGCTTGCTTCTTAGTGTTGTAGACATAAATTAGTATGTGTTCTACTCTTTGAAGTGTTAAGATTGTTACATCCAACTGTATTCTCCTGGCATAATTGTGACAGTACAAGAAGAGAAAAAAATCGTAGTACCTACCTGCTACAGCCTGCAGAAGTTCTGGTGGAGAAGCACATCTGTTGAAAGAACTGATTCTATTCCATAGTTTATGATGCATAAGGCAGTGCACTGGTACTGAAAAATCTGGTATGTTTTTTTGTGGAAGAACTGTGCAGTAGGCAGTTTACGCTTTATAGGTATTGTACATTTTTATCAGTCAAAATAATTATTAAATTTGATTGTCACTGTGAAAATTAGTGTACTGTATTCCATGATGTTTGAAAATCAACCATGATATAGTCGTCTTTGAAAAAATAAACTTAGGGACAGAGTGAATCTTAAATAGTTTCATTCTGGAGGAAAAGAAGGTTTTACCATGTTATGTGGTAACCTTTTTTTTTATTTTTTTTATTTTGTCAAGTCATATTATATAAATTGTCATATTACATAAGTTCAGTTCTGCAATTCAGTTTTGCTTCAGAAGAGTTTAGATTTTCTTTTTTCCAGCATAACTATGTTTATATTATTTTTGACAGTATAATAGTTTTCTGAGAGTGATTTATTCTATCCACTGTATTTTAAGACTGATTGAATACTGTAGCAGGTTATCCAGATTGGTTGTGGAGTCTCCGTCCATGGAAATAGTTAAAACTCAACTGGGTACAGCTCTTTAACGATATGCTTTGAACCGGGCTGGATGAGACAATCTCCAGAGTTCTGTTCCAACCTCGATTGTTACCTGATCTATAATTTGTGTAGTTACTTTGTTGACACTTTTTTATTGTAGACCAGCTTTCAAATATCACTTCGAATATTTACAATGGTACTTGACATTGAGTACTTTTTATCTTGCTATTAAATTAAAAAGCACAGAAACAGAAGCAATTAGCATGAAGTGATTGGATGCATGGAATGTTGTAAGCCTGGACAATTGAATATATACAGCGCATTGTGCTGAGTAAATTACAGTTTTCTCAGAGTGGAAAAGCTATACATGGTAGAGGTATGCAAGCTGCCTAATTTTTAGCCTCATTTGACATATGTAAGTAAATATTGCAATAAATGCTAATTGCTTTAATTGCCTATCTTTAATTTTCATGTGTAAACTCTTGATTGCCTTACAAATTGCTTTTATATCAAGTATTCATACTTTAACATTAATGAAATAGTCCTTATAAGAGATTTTGAGAAATAATAGTTAAGTTTTAATGAGTCAGAAATAATAGTTACATTTTATCTGAGTCAGAGAAGAAATAGGTAGTTTACTGTGGAGTTAAGGTGTTGAAGCTGAGAACAAAAACAAGGTATTGGGATTTTTTTCAAGTTATAGCCAGATTTTGAAAATTACTAGTTGGTAGTTCTGTACATAATGTAGTTCTAACTCTCATATACTGAGGTTTACCAGCTGTTTACTTCAGTTGTGTAAAAAGGTAGCTGAATTGGTAAACTAAAGCACGAGTTTGCTTTTTAGCCTTTCTGTTTCATAGTCACATATCTTCATTAACAGTTATAAGCTTTAGTTATAAGCTTTAGTTTTCTGAAAACTGGTATGATTTAGTCATTGGCCCCCTTTTCTTTGACGGTGTTACTGAACCACTGCAAGTGGAAAACAGACTGGTGATACCATCTCAATAGCGATTTGTTTGAACTTGCCCCAAGTGGAAAACAGATTGGTGATATCATCTTAATAGCAATTTGTTTGAACTTGCCTCCAGAGCTCTTGAGGATTTTTGAATCTTGTCAATCTTTAGGTGGTATTCCGTAAAGTTGTGTATGTCAAGTATATTAAAAATCACTGATTATACCCATGAAAAATTCTGCTACGTTACGTATGCCCAAATAATTGTAAGTCTGCTAATAAATCACTCTAGATTTGATTCCTATATGAAATGAAAAAAGAAAAAATAAATATTACATGAAAGCCTAACATTGCTTTTGGTAACCTGTACTTTGTATTAGCTGTACTTTCACACTTCAGAGATGGAAGAAAATGAATGGTTAAATTTATTAGTGGTCTGCTAAGAGATTGATTTGATATGCTTTCTCTAACTTGCATTGAACCCTGGTACAAAAATTAATACGTTAATGCAAAAATTGCAGATGTCAGGCTGTGCATGGGAATGTGCTAAAAAGGGCCAGAGCTTGTCTTGACTTACTGTTTTGGCTATTGTTTTGGGTTGGTCTTTTGTTTGTTTGTTTGTGGGGTTTTTTTCAGTAATCAAATCCAAATTTCATCTGTCCATGTTATTTTTGTTCAGTTTTGCAGTGGAACAAGAGACAGAGTCCAACTGCATTCTTTTATGAGTGAATACTTTGTCCCGTTCAGTTCATTCTGTGGCTAATGTCACAGAAAAATGCTGTAGGAATTCAATTGCTTTTCAGCTCAGTTTTCATAAGCTGCAGTTACTCATAGCTAGGATAAAAGGACTAATCTGATTCTGAATGAGAGTATGTGTTGGATAAAGAGGACTATTTTGGGAGGTTTGTAGGGTGCGTAATAATAATTATTTCATCAGCCTGGTACAGAATTCTCAAATTATGGTTTATTTCAAATTACTGGAGATTATTGCCAAATATTTCTTTCTTTGGTGTATAGTGAAAGCAAAATTTTATTTGACTGTTCATTTACTTTTATATGCAGATTCATGTACGTTATGCAGATGCCTAAAAGCACAAGGAGAACAGGATTTGAGAGGAAACCTGTGTTGTATTCTGATATCACCATCAACTTAGATCACATTGGTATAACATCAGAATAATGTTTTACAGCCTCTGCCAATTTAGAAATCAAATTCATGCTAGATTTGTATAGAACAACACATTTGACTGACAGAAAAGGCTGTTATAGATGGATGTGATGTTCTATCCTTGTATAACAAGGGTTTTGACTGACAGTTTAACAATAGTACATTTTCTATCCCATATATTCTAAATTATTCTTATTATAGTACAAAACATTTTTGCACTTGCTGTATATAGATAACGTGCACTTTTTGTGTAATAACATTCAGGAGGAGAGGATTTCTTTTATGTCTTAAAGATGACGACAGTTAATGAAGGCTCTGTGTGACACTTATAACCAGTGTCAAGGATTGCTATTATGGTGCATGGTAATGTAAAAACCATTGGGATGCTTAGCTCCTAGTGAAGGATCAGCATAACTCTTGACACATGCTGTGTGGTGGATGAAATAAATCTTGGAGAGCAATAGAAATACTTCTTTAAACTGAAGAGTACCCTTTCTGTTTTATAATCCCTCTTTTCAGCTCTGCAGTTCTTTGCATCACTCAAATGCAGTTTTAATCTGAAAAGTAACTGTTTAAAATGGTACCTATTAATGCAACAGCTTTGCTTTCTGTGCTTTGTAGTCACCATTTTTCTGTTCCGAGACCTAAGATTCTTCTTCAGAACCATAGCTAGATAAGGAAGGTACACAGTTCTTATTTGGATATCTCTCATTTTCTTTAGGGAAGATTATCCTTTAGTAAGTATCCTTCGCATTTTATGATTGCTACTTTAAATTCTTGGCATCCTTTGTTCCTTTAGATCTTTGCAGCACTATTTACACTAACTGAATTCTCAAAGCACAGCATCCCCTACTTTGTGTAGGTTTTCGCAAGAGCTGAGACACTGTAGTATGTCTACACAATATTTGATGATAATTCAAAAATAAACATTAAAATGTTAACTTCTCTGTAAGCTTCAGTTTCATGTTGCATGCAACTGAGACAGAAAGTATGTTCTTGCATGGTCTTCCCAATGAAAAATAATATAAAAAATATTGAATGAAAAAGTTGGACCACATCTAGCAAAACAGGTCTCTGATTACCTAGACTGGAAAAGCATGATAAATGTAATGATTGCTTTAACAATTTTTTTTTTTAATTTGCTTATTGTGAAGGATATGTTTCTTAAATGACTTTGTATTTGGTAAGGGAACTAAATACATTATTTTTTTCACTTCATTATGTATGATCAGAGGGATCTTGGTATCTCAGGTTTACTCAATAAGATTTTATTTTTCTGTGGATGGATAAATTCAGTATATGTTTTATCCAACAGCAGGAATATTTATTGGCTTGCGACAGTGGTGGTGGTATTTCCTGCAAAGCACTAAAAAGATCTTTAAAAAATATTTACCCAATTACTGTTGGTGCCAGCTCAACTCTGTCAGTTTTAGGTATAATAGTGCTTCTCCAGCAGTGATTTATGACATGAAGACATAAAAGTAATTTGAGAAATAATATCCAGTTACAAAATGATCACTCAGAAAAATTGTAGTTTTATCAATATAAACTGTTAAGTTTTTAAGTGAAGTCAACTGAAAAACCCCACCTTCATGGTGTGGAATTATGTTGGTGTTCATGTAGTTCATTGTGATGATACAAATATCTGCTACTTAATTTGAGAGAATACTAATGATCATCATCGGTAGAGGGGCCAAATTCTAGAGTTTGTTAGAGCGTGTGCTTTGCTGAACACTGAAAACTTGAGATTGTAAACTCAGACTGAGTTCTAGTTTCTAAGCAGGATGTATTGTGTTGGTTCGGAATTGTATCTGCCTCCTCTCAGCTGACCACATCTGTTGGTGTCTGTCTTGTTTAATACAACTTTTCTTTCCCTAGCATCTTTCTTCATGTTGCTTAACCCATATCCTCACCTTACTTTCTGTCCTGACTTTGCTCTTTGCCCTTCAAGAGCAAATACAGGTCTAAAAGGTCTCATTTTAGTGTCAGTTCTGCTGTTTGTTGGGTTTTGTGTGTGGTTGGTTTTTTTTGTTTTGTTTTGGGTTTTTTTGTTTTTATTTTTTGTTTTTTTGTTTTTTGGTTGGTTTTGGGTTGGTTTTTTTTTTTGGTGACCTTTTGCATCTTTGTTCCAGTAGCTGTTGTCTGTCTAATCTACTTAATTGTCTTTAGTTTTGATTCCTTCTTTTATGCTTCTCTTCTGTGAACTCTCAGTTCTCAATTAGTGAAGGAACAAAAGACACAGAAGGAAATGTTCACTTGCTGTCTGTTTGTGTCTTTGGCATTTAACAGCCTGGAACAGAGGCAACTACAAAGGGCTGGATTAGCTCCTTCATCTCCAGCTTGGAGAATACTCAGTGGAGATGGTTGTTTTTTGGTTGTTTTTTTTTTTTTTTTTTTTTTTTTGAGGGAGACTTGTGCTTTTAAAATGAACTTTCTGCTGAGCATATGCAAAATACTGTTTGCAGAGATCCACAACTTGGCCAATGGTCGAGAATTTCTGCACGGTTCATGAAAGCACAGTGTTGAGATAGTTCATCCCATATGCCTTATTTCAAACCTTTCTGTTAAATTGTGATGAGGTTTATGCTTTTAAGCAAAACATTTCCTCACTTTTAATAAGGAGAAAGCATTTCCGATGTACTTCACTTTTGAAGTGTATGCAACATTTCTCTTGACATCTATATGTGTAATTCTTTCTTTGGTATAACAAAAATGAAAAGTGCAGTCTGGGACAAGCATAAGAACATGCCAGACAAAAGTAAGGATTTGTCACTTGCAGAGTTGAAATGCTATGGTTTAGAATTCAGCACAGGGTGATGCCTTTAAACATTAGCTGTACAATAAGCACCACTTATAGTGCAAGGGAAACGTATACACATTTGTAAAGTTCCCTTATTTTTTCTAATAAGAAAAAAAATATGTCCTTTGCAGAGACATTTCCTCTCAGAATGAAGACCCAATTCTAGAGTCTCATAGATATTTAATTTGCCAGATAGCGTAATGAAAGGATGTTAATAGCTTTTTTAATAAGTTAATAGCTTTCAAGTTCATACTAATTAGTTTGTTAAAATATTTTATTGGTAAAATGCTTCCTTTTTTTTCTTTTTTTTTGTTCTCCAATAGAAGTTAAAAATGTAGCGCAGTTTTATAGGGACCATCTTGCTGATGGTTAGGGCAGAATGATAAGTAGTATTAAAATTATTATTAAAAAAATAATTAGTGAGTGATGAAGGAAGCTGCCATAATTGGCATAAAAGATAACTTTCTGTCATTTTACAATGAAATCTGAAAGAGTGTAGGGGTGGATCTTGCAGAGAAACTGAGCTTTTTTGAGAACAAGGATGTGAAGGCAAACTGCTCGTGGGTGCCCTGAATTCCTGACTGCCTACAGTGGCAGCTGCAGGAGAGTGAGTGCTACTCCATTCTTTGCCCATCCTTCGTGGCTAGAGCACCATGAAATTAAAGTGTACTTCTTCATGTTGAGAAGATAATCTCTCATTTTCCGTGTAATGCGCTATTGTTAGAATAGTGCAATACTTTATTCAGTGAGAATAACGAGGTATGTTTTCTTTTGAGTTCTGTTGGAGGTTTTGGTGTTTGTTTCTGGGTTGGTTTTGTATTGTGTGTCACTGACGTCCTGTCTCTTTAAAATGCCGATTTTTGTTACCTCCCTCTTTCTTTGGCATCTTTCAGTAGTATCCTCCAATCTCTAGGGCATTCTAAGCAGCACCTTGTATATCCTTATATATTTAGTCTTCTGATATCTTTTGAATCCCACTGCAGTTTTTCACATTTCTTTCTCATGCCCTTTTGAAAACTGTCCTGGGTTCAGCAGCAGCAGTCATTTTTCTCCTTCTAGTAGCTGTTGCAGTGCTGTGCTTTTGACTTTCAGCCTGGGAACAACGCTGATAACACTGATGGTTTTAGTTGTTGCTAAGTAATGTTTACTCTGACCAAGGACTTTCTGAGTCTCATGCTCT
>WYDI02012177.1:28656-43523 GCA_009867235.2 Psittacus erithacus
CAGTGGTTTGTGTTATACCTTAGTTACTGGACTGTTCTTATCTCAACCTGTGGGAGTTACATTCTTTCTATTCTCCTTCCCATCCCTCAGGGAGTGAGGGGAGGAAGGGAGGGAGTGAGCTAGCGGCTGTGTGGTTCTGGGTTGCCGGCTGGGCTTAAACCATGACAAAAACATGTGCTTGTAGTACCTTCAGTTTCCTTTTGCTTCTGTTAGCTAGGCAAAAAGCCTCATGTGCTCTGGCTTATTCCAAATAAAGCTCGTGCTTATTCCAAAGAGTGCATGTATTGCATGGCCTGCTGGCTGTTGTCAAAGTGAGTAATGTCCAAAGTCTCCCTGTTCCACTATCAGCAGGGAATTATTAGAGATTATTCCCATCTTTCTTTCTCCTGGCCCTCCCCATTTACTGGGTGCAACAGCTGTAATACCTTTGGGAGCTCAGCCACTGGTAGAACTATGTCATTGGATTAAAATTTAAGGTAGTAATAATCAGTAAAACAATCTAGATTTGGGAAATTTACTTCAGATAATTTATTGTGAACTGATGTGAATCTCTGATCACTGTTCTGAGTACTGAGAAGAAGAAAATGACAAGCAATTAGACACACACATAAACATCTGGTCCCTCCTTCCCTCAGTCCAATTGTGGTTGCTTTGCACATGCAAACACCTTTGGTATGGCAATGGGCACCTGGGAGGTTGAGGGGGTTTATGTGGTAGTTTGCTAATCCATGTCAGTGGTTCCTTTGTGGATCACCTGTAAGCAACAGCCCCTCAGGGGTGTCGCTTCCCTGCTGTGGTTTGCCCACTGTCACAGCCCCTTGGGCATATCCCTGCTGCCTTTTGGGTTGGAGTGCCCCATCCCCACCAAGCGTGTTTCCAGCCCCTGCACCTGCCTCTATCTCCCTTAAATATGTCTGACAGGAATGTTGTGTGCTTCTTTGGTAGACAGAAGATTTTCCCACCATTTTTATCTCATCTGGGAAAGACTGTAGCCAGTTTTGGCTGGCATATGGCAGTTCATGACCTCCTCCAATGCAGGTTAGCTGCAGCTCCTGCCACTTAAAGCCTATAAAACATGCATATTTGTAGCCAAGAAAAAGAAGATTAATAAATAAACAGATAACATATTGTGTACCTTTTGTTTCCATACAAAACTATGGAGATAAAGGGAGGGCATTTCCTCTGCTGTTTGTTTTTTGGTGGTTTGTTTTTGGTTTTGTTTTTTTATACAAGGCAAGATACTTGCATTATACTTCATGGGATGAGTGAGATGCTTACTATGAAGGAAGAATATTTTCAGTGAGCTTTAGTCTTATATAGGCATCTAATAAGAATGTTCCTTTAAGAGTGGTATTAGATAGGAAAGACCAGCACAGAAATTGCATTAGAGGTCCTGTCTGTCTTATATTTTTAATTAGTGGTTTTTCCGTCTTACCGTACAGCTGTTATAATTAATTAAGCAATTAACTGGACTTCTTGGGGGGAAAAAAAAAATAGAAAATTTGCAACTTACATCTGGCTTATAGTCCCTAGGAATATGAAGAGCTGGTCAACATGTGAATTTTCTTGTTAAAATTCCAGCTTTCTGTTCATTCAGACTTCTCTCAAATGGCCTATTTTATTCTGGCTAATGTAACACTTCAGGAAATGTCCTTGCTCTGTCTGAATGGAGTGTCTCATTTTTTGCATTGGTTACACTTGGTTAGGTCACTTTGCTTTTATATTTTTATCCTACCAGCATTTTTCTTCTTGTTCTGTAAAATAATTTCCTGATTCCATACTTTCTTGAAAGTATGTCTTTCTGTCACTCATCATAAAGCTTCAGCATTTTTACAGGTATCTTCAGGCATAACTGTATAATTATCAGTTTTATGTGAAATCTGGTTTGGTCAGACATGATGTTCTTTTAGCTCACTTGTAGGAAATTTCATAGAATCATAGAATAGTTAGGGTTGGAAAGGACCTTAAGATCATCTAGTTCTAATCCAATGTTGTATAGAACCCTTATTTTTAAAATATTCATATAATAATTATTCACTCTTTACTTTAAACTATGTTGTTGTTTTGCAAAGGAGATGAAATCCTGTGCATGTGGGCAAAAGGATGGAGCTATAGAAAATTATAAATATTGTATTTTCACTGTGTGTTAGAAAAATAATTTTACTTCCTGTCTTTGTGGCAGTTATGAGTTTATGGAAGGGGATGAATGAGGCAAAGAAGTTTGTATAGCAAACAGGGTTAGAATTGTACAAGGAGTTAAAATTTGTCTTGGTAAGCTTCCAAAAGCTATACTCTAAAGGAAACCGTGTTGTTAGTATGTTACAGAACCTTTAACCTGTAGTTCAGTCTAAGCTTCTAACAAAAGTAAGAAAGCTTGCCTTTTTCCTCAGGAGTTCCTTGAGGCAATATTTTAAGTATTTTGAGTCTGTTGGTTTTATTTCAATACACATTAACTTACATGAGCATATTTATTATGACCATTTGTAAAAAAAAGTTGTGAAATAATGTTGAAAGATGAAGAACAAATTAGTATTTTAACTCATGGTAAATGCCAAAATTTTGAATGAGGTGATCCCTTCTTAATGTAATGGTCTTAATTTGTCTCTTATTTTCAATTCATGTGTGAATAAGATTATTTCAGTTCTGTTCAATTTTGCTCTAAGTGATCAGAACAGAGTTTTGTTTCAAACAGCTGAATATTTTAAATAAATCCAGTGGTGAAGTTCCTCAGTCTGATGATGTGTTTTTGAAAGCAGACTAGATAACTAAGGCAAGATCGTTTTTCCAGCTATATGGTTGCTTGTTATTCTGTCTCCTCCTGTGTTCAGTGTGTATTTTTTGCCTGTAAGTTTCTCCATAAGCTTTGTGTTTACTAATTCTCCAAAATACATTCTAAATTGGGTTAATATTATCTTCCTCAGCTCACCATGACTGAGAAAAACTAGAAAGCTGATTTACAGACGTTGGTTAAGAAAAGAGTTAATTAAAACTTACAGCAAACCTAGAGATTACTGATAGTAGGTTCTCGTGTCTGGTGAAAAGCTAAGCAGTTTGATGCATGGTAGGTGAAGTTGGGCAGATTTAGATAAGATTTAATTTTACAGTCAGGGTACTTAACCAGTGGAACAAATAGTATGGGTATATGATGGACTCTTTAGAGCCTGGAGTCTTTTCAATTGGAATTGGAGGTTATTTAATGCAATAAACTGTTGCTTTAGCTGGAGTTTATACATTTAATTTGGAATTGTACAGTTCTGTTGTCCACATTATTCAGGACATCAGCATGGATGATCATAACATTTTTCTTAGCCTTAGGTTCCATAAATCCACAATTTGAGCTCTTACCCATGTAAGAAAGAGCAAAGTACTGGATTAGCAAGGAAGGTAAAGGAAGACCACTGTAGACCTAAACATGAATGATACTGTGACAGAAGATTTGTCATTCATTTATTAGACATCTACTCAGAATGATGGTCCAAAGGTGTGGCACTCAGCTAATGGGAGGAAGATGTTCACACTGAAAATAGAAAGTGAAAGGGAATTTTAAAAATGTGTCTGCACCTTGCAATGAAATTGTAATTAACCTATGAGCAGCATGAAGTTTGTTTATTATTTGGACTGAAACTAGTGTTTCTGTACAGTATTTTAATATGCTATGTAAATATACTAGGTGATTTAGTTCTAGCTCAGTTGTCTCTAACATTAACACTGTGTTGAATGGCATCTGTGTGCCCTTGAAGTTGCAGTTGGTTTTCTTGGAAAGATTTTATTTTTGAAGAATTTCTCCTGTTTATATAAGGAAGAAATGTCAATTAAATGTAAATGCATTTTGATTTCTTTTGGAGCAACTGCATTAAGATTTTGCTAGGGAATTCTTGCTTTTCGCTAGAGTTCCTTAGTTTCTGAAAGGATTTTATTCATTTGCCTCATACAGTATCCTTTGTGTCTATGTTGTCTCTGACAGACAAATTCATTTTAATTACTGCTGGTTAAGTCAACAAAAAAAGAATAATCAGCTAAAAATGATGCTAACGTTAGTACTTACGACTCTGCCTCTCATATTTTTGCTTGTGTGCAGGTGGTAGATGTATAGAGTACCGGAACTGTTAACCATATCTGTTTTATCTTTGTAGAGGAAAAAGGTTTGATCATGAATGTAAGGTGAACATGAGTGTAAGATGAACTCCAGTATCTATTCAGCCCCTTTAGAATGTCTTTCTCTAATAACATTGATGCTAAGTACTGGCATCATTGAACAGTTTCATTTTATTCCTGTGTCCTTCTATGCTGAGAAAGAGAGAAATGTTCCAGTCCTCTTTGGTAAGCATTTCATTCTCCCGAAATGGAAGCCAGTGAGGAAGGCAGTAGAGATTAGAGGCAGCCATCCAAGCCCTTGAAGAGGAAGCAGCTGTCAGCTGCGAGAAGCAGCATCTTCTCAAACAGTTGCTTCCTCCTCTTGAAGGCAGTGGGAGTTGATAGCCAAGTCTTGCAGCTTCTCAATCATGTATACATAAGCATAAAGCAAAATGTTAATATGGGATAATGGGTGGGTTTAGAACAGTCTTCTAAAAAAAAAATAATATATATATATATAATTTCTTGACTGGTGTTTGCTTACCTCTACATTTAATTGTAATGCAATTTCCACAGATGAAACTTTGAAAATAAAGAGCTAAAAAATCAGGAACCTAAAAAGTAACTGAAATATCATGATCAGAGAAATTGTTCTTCATCTGAAACAAATTTTATCATGCTTATGAATAACTAGATAGAATATGCTATCCATGTGTCATATCATTTATTAGTTTTCTTCAGCTCTAAGCTTTGTGTAAATTCTAGCTGAGCTGACAAGTAGCATATCACTCTTGGGCATGTCTGATGTTTCTACCCTGGAACCATTTTCTAGAGCTATAGAAGACAGGTTTGTCAGTGGACAGGGAGAGCTGGAACTGCACTAAAGCTAATGCATGTGTTGATCTGTGTAAGTTTAAAGTTAGATCTGTGAAATGAGTCATATTCTGATGTCAAAAGATACATCTTTTTTGCTTGTTTTTAATTTTGTTGGTAATTGTTTTAGCACAGTTTATTTAGTGATAACCAGTGCTTGCCTTCAGGGATGCTTAATACTTTTTCCACATAGTGACAAGATGCACATCTATTAGTTGTTTATACTTTCTGCTACTAAGGTGTTGTAATGTCAGAGAAGAGAGGATGTTGGTGATGGATTTAGGAAGATAGTGAACCACATAAACAAACAGTTCACCTGTTTTAACCTGAAGTCTGGAAAAATATAAATTGTAAAAAATGTTGAAAAAACCCCACAACCCCAAAACCTTCTTTTAGGTTCTTCCTTTTAAAGGGCAGATAGCTTAAATACTCAAGGTTAAAAATCTAATTTAAACTTTAAATACATTTTGAATTTGCTAGTTAACTTACATATTTATAAGTAACATGCATATATTCATCTTCTTATATGGACACATTATTTCTGTGATTTATACTTGGAATTCAGGATGTAGCAATGAGATATCAGATTGTGTCTCTTTCTATGAAACAAAATCAAGAGTGGAGAATAAGGGACTATACAGCATGATTTTTTTTTTTTAGTGTCAAAACCAGACATGACTAGTATATTTATTATAATTTCTATGTTTAAAATTGCAACATTTGTTGTTCTTCCTAATATGCTAAAAATAAGATAAGCAGTTTTCAAGAAGTACTTAATCCTATTTATGCAAAGCCACAGACTTTCTGCTACATGTTGCCATATGTTGCAAGAAGTTAAATATGTGTTTTCTTGTTTTACTCATCTTTTGCAAGCCATCATTACCATATTCCATGATGCTTCTGCCAGAACGATTTCTAGAGAACATAACTAGTAGCCTGCAATAACTGGGAATAAGTACTGTTAAAAAGCAACATCCCAGTTATTTTGCTTTCTTTTACTCTTCAGAAGTGGTAATACAGAAAAGATAAATTAAGCCAGTACATTTTGGATTTTAATTTCTGTTTGGTTTTATTTGATTTGATATTTTTATAGCAGTTTGGTTTAGTAAACTTCTCATAGTTTTCATGCAGATTTTCTACTCATGTTGTTTTCAGGGCACTCACAAGATTTATTTTAGGAATTCTGATGTCTCTCTCTCTCTAATTCAAACATGACAGTAAAGATAACATCATTGTGTACCTCCTTTGTAAATATTTTAATATTAATTTGAGATCTTGTTCTGGATTTTTTCACTTCTCACACATCTCATATTTTGGATATTTTTTTAAAGCAGGATTTTTTTAAGCTTTCAAATGGAAATAGGAAATACCTTTAGCAATTTCTATTAGATAAAAATGATATATGTGTGTAATTAAGTTGAATATTTTAGGTATTTAGTTAAATGTACAATATGATCAGAAATTTTTTTTGGTGCTTTGTGCTGTATGAGAGGAATATTTAACGTTACCTTATACTTACAGTGAAAACAGTGTTTTGAGATGCATAAAAATGTCCCTGTTCTAAAAATGTGGAATTTAGTCCAGATATAAGAAAGACGGTGGCTATACGGGGAAATAAATTACATTATGTAAAGAACTTGGAAGTACATGTGCCACATGAAGACTTCTGTGCACTATGCCAGGAAAGGATCTAAGTTGGTCTATGCTTTCAGGTTAATTCTTCCTCTGTGAATATAAAAGCAAGCAAAGTGGAAAAAAAATTCAAAAAACATGTTAACATTGCTATAAAAAGTAAAGAGCATTAATTATTTTTAAAATTTTTCCTGCTCTACAAACAGACAATAAAATCATGACTTGATTTGACAGTACTTACTTCAATATTTTGAAAACTTTTCGAAGTAAAGCTTTTATATTTAGGAAATTGAAAACAATCAGCTCAAAATCTGTAGTTTTTAAATTATTAAATTAGTTGTAGTTCAAAACAAGTAAATATCTTACTTTAGATATTCTTAATATGGCATGTTCCTTTTAATGAACAACAAAATAGAGCGATCATGGGAATAACAGGGCCCTTAAACACAAACATTTAAAGTACACCTCTGGCTAAGTGAAAAGGCAAACCCCAGAATCTCTTAGGTGTTCATCAAGGTGTGACTGTGATCTGACAACTCTGCTCCTTTTTTCAAAGCTGTACAGGTTCATGTGCAGGATAGAAATGTCTGGAAGTCTTTTTCCAACCTTATCAGACTTGTGCTTGGAACATTTACTTGCAAGTGTGAAACCTGATGTTGTTTGTCCATTATAAAAACACAATAGCTGTCCCTGAGCAAAGCATGCTTTTCCTGATTTTTCCAAATTTAAGTAATAGTGTGGATTATGGAGCTATAGAAAAGAACTTTAGGGGAAAATTCTGTAATAATGACTGTACTCCCTTTTCCCTTCTGCTTCTTACAGTATTTAAATAAGACTTGTAAACAGCTTAGAATTGGATTGAGTGATGAGAATAAGACATAGTTAGATACTACGTAGATTACTGTTGTAGCTGAAAAAAGCTGTCACAATATACACTTGAGAAAACCGGATTGAGATTTTACAGAATTATTTTTCTTGAGTTTCTGGTATGTGCATAGTTTGCAACAGGATTTAACAAATGCTGATTTCACAAATACCGTTCAGCAGAAACACTGAGGTGAGCTGCATAACATTTTGAAGCTGTTTGTATTCTACTAATAGTGCCCTTTTATGAATGGTACAGACTAGCACAGCTTGAGAACCAATGGTGTGAGAGAAATTACATGGTTGGGCCTCAGAATTATTTCTTTTCTTGTTGTTGATCTTGCTATGAACATTTTCATTCCTAAGTAGGATTTGCTCTGTTAGTCTTAAATGATGAGTAACGAAAGAGTGGAAGCTTTGTAACCAAACCATTTGGCACTGGAGCAATGTGAAGATTGCTCAATGTGTGGATTGAGGACATGAGACAATTACAGAATAGATGTTACAGATGGAAAAAGAGCTCTTAGGTCATCCAGTCTGTCTCCTTACAAATTCAGAGCTATTCCCTACAGAATATTTTCCAACATTTTGTCCAGTTAGATTTTTAAATATCTCAAATGATGCAGATTCCACTACTTCCCTTGGTATGCTTTTGTACTGCTTTGTAGCACTTATTGTCAAGTAGCTTTTCATGATACTCAGCTGCAGTTTTTCTTTACTTTTTTTTAATTACTTCTGTAATTTATTTTTCTTTTCAAAGTTATTCTTTAAAATTCTAAAAATCAGTCATATAAACATTACGTGTAATCATTTGAGTCACACTGGCTGTCTTTGATGCCTCTTTTCCTCTGCAGTGAAACAGCACAGTTTTAATTTTCAAATGTTTTTCTGTACGTATCAATATTGCTGTATTTCTGATCACTTCCATTGACATGTTAAGTGCACTTAGTTACTTATACTTACTTATCAGTGCACATGAGCACCTCTTCATAGTGAACTTCTACCATTTCCTGGTGGACAGATGAAATGTTAGAAATATTTTGGGTGCTTTGGTATGGACCTCTGTTCACGGTTTCCGTGTTATTTCAAAGATGCATGGTGACAACAGAGAAAAGGGAAGAAGGTGTAGTCACAGTTTAACTGTTCTGAGCGTTCATGTATGTGCATTAATGTTACTTGTCTGTAACAATATGTAAGCAATGGGGAAGTAACTCCTGAATGCAGAACAACTGCAGGTATGAACTTTACAGTTACAGTGTAGAGATGAAGGTTGCCCCTGTTACAGACGCTTACAAACTGTTGTTGTGGCATTAATTTGGGAGTCAGAGTGTTTCTTAAAAATTAACTCTTTTTTTCCATGATTTTTTTGTGACGCTGGTGTCAGGCACAGTAACTCATAAGGATGAGTAGTGTGTTTTCTCTTTAAACTTACTACAGAAACCAGTTCACTCATGCATTTATTATTTGAACAGGTGATGAATTCATTAGGCTCAGGCAAGAGTTTGACCAGTTGTTAGGTGGCTCTTGAAATACTGTTGACCATTACATGACATTAAGAACTGTGTAGATGTTTTGCTATGCGGTAACATTAGGGACTGGTGGTCAGGCCAGTTTGATATTTATTAAACCTTTTCTTAGAAGTCAAATAAAGAATATATTTTTCTTTCATTGCCATGCTGTTGATGTGCTGAAATTAGAAACTCCTGACGTTGAACTTCTAAAAATCAAAAAGGCAGGAGAAATGAAGGGTCTTTGTCCTTCACCGGGTCTTAGACTTTTTGTTCCTGCAAAACTGTTTTATGGAGGTGTGCATTAGTCAGTTCTGAAAGGGTAATGTCCCCATGTAAGCAACATCATTGGTTTCTTGATATAGCTGGGCATAAGTTTGTCATGGGTTTTTCTGTTTCCAAAGATGTTGTTTACCTTTTGCCTTAGTTTTGAGTTTCATATGATTAAGGATTCTAATGCCAAACTTGTTTTCATATTCCTTTTACACAGAATGGACATGCTGTGCAGAAATCAACAGGTTGATGTATAAGGACTCCAACAACTAAACCCGTGTCCCAAGAAAGAGTCTAAATTAACCGTATGATACTGCTACTCTGTTGTCATTGATCTTTGTGAACTCTGCATTAATGAGTTAGCTGTCTGAAATTCTCTCTCTGACTTAGGCACAAATGATGACACAGATTGAAAAAAATCCTTTTTATTGGCTGGTTTGCATTGCTTTCTGGGGTAGCTCATGCATTTCATAGAATCATAGAAAGGTTAGGGTTGGAAGGGACCTTACCAATCATTGAATCCAACCCAACCCACCAAGCTGCCTGATCTCAAACCCACCCACGGGTTGGAAAGCATAGAGTGATGTTAAGCAGACCCACTTCCTGATCCATCATATATGGCAGAAATATACGTCTTAATATGAATAAAGAAATTTGAAGTCCATGTCATCTGAGTCTGAAAGATTTAAGAAAACCCCAAAACCAAACAAGTAAAAACCAACACAAAAAAAAAAAATCAACAACACAAAGAGCCACCCTTAAAATTCTAAAGTGGAAATTGCAGATGTGCCAAGAAAAAGTGAATTGGTTTGCCAACAGTTTCTGTGAACAAGTATGATGCTTTACTTTCTTATACTAAAAGCTTTAAAAAAGATTTAAGATGCAATGGTCATGGCTGGGCTGTCTTAGAGGGATTCCTGTACTTGACTAAATCAAATAACCCTTTTCTGTGAAAAATGCAATCTCCATTGTTGATATCTGGTGCTTAAAATCTGGAGGTAGAAGACCTACGGATTTGGTTAATCATTCCAAAATAGCACTCCCCATACTTGTGCCCTTCCACCCCACCTTTGACTAACACATCCAGCACTATTTGGTATTGTTCATACCTTTTCTGAACTGAGGAACAAAGAGAGAGAAAATCCCTACAATATATGCCTATACTCCTGATTTTTTTTTCCCTTTTTTTAAATGTTCAGTTTAATAGGAAAGTGTTAAAGTGAATGTTTTTGAAATAATCTGTCATCCACAAGTCTTTTAGTTGCACCTTGCAGTCCTTACCCTGGAGGCTGAAGTGTACTTGAGCCTGGTTCCTCTGTAACATGCTCATAAACTGTATCTGGCAATATTCTCAGGTATGTGGTTGTATCACTTACATAGAATCATAGAATAGTTAGGGTTGGAAAGGACCTTAAGGTCATCTAGTTCCAATCGCCCTGCTACGGGAAGGGACACCTCCCACTAAACCACATCACCCACGTCCCTCTGTCCAACCTGGCCTTGAACGTCACCAGGGATGGAGCATTCACAACTTCCTTGGGCAACCCATTCCAGTGCCTCACCACCCTTACAATAAAGAACTTCCTCCTTACATCCAATCTAAACTTCCCCTGTTTCAGTTTGAACCCGTTACCCCTTGTCCTATCACTACAGTCCCTAATGAATAGACCCTCCCCTGCATCCTTATAAGCCCCCTTCAAATGCTGGAAGGCTGCTATAAGGCCCCTATGCAGCTTTCTCTTCTCCAGGCTGAACATCCCAAACTTTCTTAGCCTGTCTTCATATGGGAGGTGCTCCAGTCCCCTGATCACCCTCTTGGTCCGGACTTGTTCCAGCAGTTCCATGTCCTTTTTATATTGAGGATACCAGAACTGCACACAATACTCCAAGTGAGGTCTCACGAGAGCAGAGTAGAGGGGCAGGGTCACCTCCTTCGACCTGCTGGTCATGCTGCTTTTGATGCAGCCCAGGATACAGTTGGCTTTCTGGGCTGCGAGCGCACACTGCTGGCTCATGTTCAGCTTCTCATCAACCAGCACCCCCAAGTCCTTCTCTGTGGGGCTGCTATGACTTTAGGGTTTGATCCACTGTTAAATATTTCTGTTACCAAGACCAGAAAATGGCCTAAAAAGAGAGATTTCTTATATATTCCCATAGAATAATCATCTTTTGCATCTAACAGTAGAATTCTTTTTTCACCTGACCGAATTTTCCTCACACATCTCTTTCATAACTCTGCTCAGCACAGCATTCATGGCTGATTTTTCTAAATCATGGTATATTTTGCTGAGGATGGAATTTGATAGATCTAATTTTCAGTGGATGAACATGAAAATGAAATAAGAATTTCTTGTGTTTACAGGGACTGCTAGAATTTTCAGTAATGATGACTTAGGATATATAAGCATGTGTGGCTTAGAAAGTGATTAATATACACTGTTTTGACAGAGTTTGCTTACTGTTACTGCAGTTGTTGATGGTTTGTGGTTTCTGTAAAGGTTAAAATAGTTATTTTTAATATGGTTTGGTGAAGGAATCTCTCGAGTAATTTCTCTGCAAGTCTCAACTTCTGCTGAGGCTTTTTTTTTAAATAAAATATATTACTTGTGAGTATGCATTAATATTGAGAGATGAAAAGCAGAAAAAATAATTTGACCTTTCACTGTTGAAAGCATAAATATTTATTTTTTTTTCAATGATGTTTACTGTATTTGAAAAGGATCAAGTGAATAGTAATATCGAACACCTGTAATATGTGGCCTTTTTGACCTATGGTGAACTGTAATTGTTCTTTCTTAGTTATAACACTTCCACATTGTTTGTAGGGATTACCAATGTAAACGCAGCCAAATTAAAGTGCAGCAGCACTTTCCTACCACCTGGGAAAGACTGTATCCTTCGAAGAAGGCTTGATTGGAGTAATAGGAAGCATTTCATAGCATAGAACTGAGCAATTATATTGCTAATGAGCTTATCTCTTCAGTAGTACTGAAGTAATTACCCCCTTCCCCAGATCAGCAGCAAGGGAAATCTCTTCTAAGCAATAACAAATGGCAAATTGTTGGTGTTTGTTACTATCAAATTGTTGTCATGGATCAGGTTTCTGCTCTAAAGCTAATGCATGAATATAGACCCAGAAGATGATTCTTGGTCAGTAATGCTCAAAAAAGTCAAGAACAAAGAAAGGCGACAGCTTCGCCTGTGTCATGGGGCTTTACCTTTACATTTCATTTGCATCCAACCTGCCTACACAGTTGGATTGCCGTGTAGTTTCGTCTTTGGTTATTATCTTCTGTGAAGCATAATGGGAACGGCTACTCGGAGGAGTGATGGAAAGGGTTAGCAGCTGCCACCAGTGTTACTCATCTGCCTTCATTTGCTGAAGTTTGATATGTTGCCAAGAAAGATGTCAGCCAAAAACTAGCTGTGGGCTGAATGAATTACTTTCAGGAAGGCAGTCTGCTCTTACCTATTTGTTGTTTACTCCTCAGTTATGGGAAGGGATTAGATATTTACTGTGCACACAGAATACAGTTGAACTTTATAAATCAAATGTTGTCAGGACTCAGTGAATTTATTGTGCATTTGCAGATTGACTGCTATGTGCGTATTTGTGTAGAAATGCAGGCAGTGGGACTCAAACCTGGAGGAAGGTAGGATATCAACTGAATTCAAACTTGCCACTTAAATCTTGCTCAAGGAGAATATTACTCTTCGGTATACTCAACTACAACATTAGAAAATTTTTCTGCCCATGACTGACTGCTCTTAGAGGCTTCTTCTCCTCAATCCCACTGACTTACTCCACTGTAGGTGTTTGGCTGTCTCTAGCAGTCCATCTATAATTTAATGGGAATCCTTTGCTTGTCCTCTTTGGGTCTAAAATTTGAAAAGTGTCCGCCTTCTCAGCCCCAGTACTTAACAGCACAGCTTGTCTTTTAAACATTTCATTACACCTGGTATGCCATAATTGCTGGCACAATATTAGAGCATACATATTTTATTGACTGGAGCTGCCTCCAGTATAGTGCAGTCCTCAAAGTTAAAAACCCCACAACAAAAACTTCATGAAAAATTACTCTTCATAGGTAAAACTCTCAACCTTACGCATGCTCCTTAGTCCACCTACCCTTTTTCTGATCTGATAATCTACTTTCCAGATGGGCTATTTTGCATGTGCAAGTGTGCAGTTGCTTAGTTGGGAGTCCTCTGATCATGGGACTTAGCAGATGACTACTGCCTGCTTAAGTTTTGACTCTCCCTGATCGTGTATGAACTTGCTGAGAGCTGGATTTCAGTTGGATTTTTTAAAATGCTTTCTAGAAAAGAGGATACATTTTCATATATTCAGGGAAGTATGATAAAGAAGGGGTTTTGTATCAGTAGGTTTTGTGAGAAATCAATCTGTGTAACACTTTATCTAACATAGGGAATTGATTTGTCTAAATCATATGTATCAAAACAGGTAAACAAAGTTAGATTAAGCCACTTATTCAACATACAAATATTTCCAGATTCTTTTTTTTCACATCACAGATGCAGGGGCTATTGGCAGTACACTTCAGTGTTCTGTTTTTCCTTTATTTTGTATCCCTTCTCCCTTCAAACTGTACATCACTATTTGGCTGCAAGAAAACTGGAACAAAGAAAAAATTAATATGATCCTAATTCAATTTGCAGGAATTCTCCTTCATGAGAAGTATCCAGATTTACTGTCATAGTAGATGTGTATTCATATTTTTCAGAAGTTACAAAGAGCAACTTTTATAAGAGAAGAGGGTACCTGAGGAATGAACAGAATAACGTCATAATTAAATGTGTAAATAGATGCTTACTTACAAAATGTATGTTGTGCTTTATAGATTTATTACCCTGCAGCTGTTCATTAAACCTTCCTCCAGTGAGGTAGGATAAGTGAATTTTTAAGTGATCCAAGTTCATTTCAGTACAGAGTGAAACAGATTCACATAAAGTAGCATCGGTAATAGTAAATAGCTACTTTTTTGTCATGTGTTTTTCTTTCTTGTCTAAGTTACTACCTCAAAATTAAACTGCACTTATTAAACTGAGTTGTGCTGATTATCAAACCAGTATATTTTCTTGCAATTTTAAACTTTATTCTTAATGTATTGTATATATATATATAGGAAAAATCAAATTCTGTTGCTTAGAAGTACTAAAGGATGAAGGCAATATGTACCAAACCATGCTTCTAGATTTCACATGAAAGGATCCTTGCTTTATATCATTTCCTTTTCCTAGATTGTGACACAACAGACATATATAAGATATTTAGAATTCTGGATAACTTTTAGTGGATACAGATAGGAAAATAAGAAGTGGAGAGAACAGAAAGGAAAATAAGGTGGCTAAGATTTAGTAAAGGAAGATAGTAATGCTGAAAGGTCAAGTATCAGACTGTAAGTACTTCATTAGTAGAGTCACTAAGATTTTTTTCTCTGGTGAATCTTATTTTTAATAATTTGTGTTATTTTTGTATAAAGAAGATGGTTTGTAAAATTTTATTTTCTGATAGATACTCACATTTCACATTGAGACAAGGAGGCTGTCCTGGGTTCAGCAGTAGCAGTCATTTTTTCTCCTTCTTAGTAGCTGGTGCAGCGCTGTGTTTCTAACTTTCAG
>WYDI02012178.1:0-18692 GCA_009867235.2 Psittacus erithacus
CATGGTTTAGTGTGAGGTGTCCCTGCCCATGGCAGGGGAGTTGGAACTAGATGATCTTAATGTCCTTTCCAACCCTAACTATTCTATGATTCTATATGTCTTTCCGTGGTACAAGAACCTCCTCACAGTCTTAAACATGACGTTTCATCTGCAGTTCCATTTTTTTATGTGGTGGAACCCTAACCTAGGTAGTACTTGAGGTAAATGACAGTTTTAAGAAAGGATTTTTAAAATAAATAAATTTAGAGGTCTGCTCAGCAGGCACCAGAGACCATCAGGTAAATCTGAGGGATAGTAGAGAAGATGGGACCAACACACAAATATGCAACAAATAGTGTGTACGAACATTAGAGGCTAGTCTCGTGACCGTTACTATTTCAGCTGAATATGAGAAATGCCAAGGTGCAAATATCCAGCCTTGTCTTGGGGTATAGCTTAAAAGCGGATTCATACAGGAGGCAGCAGAGAAAGTAAAAAATACTGAGAATAACATAATCAGATTTTGAAATTATTCTCTGCAGCAGCATTTGTGATTGGCATGAGAAGGGCCTGTTCTTATTTGACAGTCCCAGAAAGCAGTGACTTGCAAAAATTGAATGGAGGTAGTGGGAATCTCAGGAAGACTGTCAGTTGATGTATGAAGATGCTGTACTACATGAAAGTTGTAGAAAAGAATTTGTGAAACATATGACGAGAATACAAGACCTAGAAAGAAATTTCAGTGTATGCAATATCTAGGCAAATAGTGAGAATGGCAGGAAAGATGCTGATGCAGAGGGTGCTAAACTTGCACATCAGTGTAAGTAAGAGGAGATGGAGCAGCTCAGGGCTGCAAGATAGCCATAATGTGTATGTGTAGAATATTTTCTAAGGAGAAAGGATGGTCTCAAATAAAAGCAGCTCCAAGAAGTGAATTTAAATAGGTAACATAAAGATACTCAGTTGAGATGGGGTGAAAGTTGAGTAAACAATTAGTGTGAAGGCACTGTTCCATTTGTTGTTTGCAGTAAAAATGCCATTGAAAAGTTGTAGTTTCTTTTTTTGTGCTGAACAAAAGGACTGTCCATGTTTTGATTTGAGCTATAAAATGTGTAAAACATTTGAGAATAGTGTGTACTGTTTGAATCTGACATTTCTGAAAGAAAATTCTCACATGTTTCTGTCAGGAAACCAAGACATAGCGAACTTCATCTTAATTCTATCATGTATTAATTAATATCTCAACTTTCAAAATGGAATAACATCTGTCACTGAGCTTTTAGTCAAGTACCTTTAATATTGCAAAAGCTAGACTGAACTGACGTGGATCAATAAGGCCGTTTTGGAAGTAGTTTTGAGATTTTTGCGAGATTTTTTATAACTGCTCATATTGAAAACAACTACAGAAATTGATGACTCTTAAACATTCATATAAAGTAAACTAAAAATCTCCATAGTGAGACTTGTTACTCCAGAAATCCAGAATTTAGTGATAGGTTAACTATGGAAATCGGGAATATTTCTATGGAGTTTTTTAAAGTAGAAATCCTTGACAAAATTAACAGTATCACAGCATCTTCTGGAATGAGTTCTGAGTTACTGTAGCTTCTAATGTAATGACAGTTGGGTTAGCAAACACATGTTGACAGATTAGGTTGCATGTAGTTTAGACAGTAACTTTCACTGCTTTCTGAAACTATTGGTATGAAAAGACACAGATGTGGCTGCACAAATTATGAATCAATTTTGTGTGATTTAATCAACCTATGTGAGGATCTCTCAAGTGAGAATCACCTTCCCTGTCAATTCGCTGCAATTGTGTGTCTCCATACCTCTTGAAGGAAGAATCATCTGGAGAAGCAGCATCAGTTCACAGTAGAGATATGACACTCAGCTGATAGTTTAGGGTTTTGTAAACTTGATCTGTTGGTTGAAATTAAAGCCAAATTGGAGAAAAAACTGAGAGAAATTGGAGAAAAAGCCTGTAACATTGCCTGTTAGGTGTGGATAGAAATACATTTCTAGATACTTTGAAAGGAATAAATGTAAGAGAATTTAGACCTTTTCCATTCAGCTATTTTATTGTTTCTTTGAAAATTAGGAGTGAGACTGAAAAAGTTTCTAGTTTTTTTCCCACATCTTTCACAGATGTAAGAGGAATTCTGCACACAGTCTGACTGAAAGCTTTGAATGTAGTTGTGGTTTGTTTGCTGTTATGTGTGTATTTCGTTAAATCCTGTACTCTGTGCTAACTAAATCTGTGAGTGTCTTAAATTGGTCTGTACTGACAGGAAAGAAATGGCACTTTCTCATTTAACAGTACAGCTCCCTAGATGCAGTCAACCGTGTCTGTTCACCTCAGTGCAAAAGAACACCTTTTTATTACTCTGAGTTCTGCAGGGACAGCTTAGCAAGGTTTTTTATGGCTCATACATCAATGGTATTGTTAAGCAATTTTCAGTTGCAGTGCTGCACTGCAACCTCATCTTCAAATTAAGCTTCGCATTAAAAACGTACAAAGTGTACCTTGTCAGTGGGTTTGCTCAGTTGTAATTTAAGATGCTGTTTAGGTATTGAGATTTTTCAATAATAAAGAAAAAGGAAAAGGCAAGCTTTGTCTTGCATATTCCCAAACTGATTTTGCGCAGTGATATTTTAAAAAAAAAAGCTATTTTATATACTGAACAAATTTAGTATAAAATATTTCATGTACTTACAGAATCCCTTCCCTCGGTATGTTTGTTCCATCAAAGTGATGACATCCACTGAGTAGTCTACAGCTTTCACTGCCACAGGGTAAACAAGACAACTGCATGTACAAAATATACTTGCTTTGTGCATGTCATATATACCACGCTTTTCTTTGTTCACTGGCCTCCATTGGTGTATTTCTTGTAAACCACGAGGATAAAAACTGTTGAATAGTCTGTGTGACCAACGGTAATTTGGAGAGCAAGAACAGGAAGTAACACAGATTGTACTTTAAAACAGAGTCTGAGAACTTGCTGTATGTTGGTTTAGGGTTTAAATGAATGCTGCTGTTTATTGGTTTGGGGTTGGTTTGTTGTTTGGTTTTTTTTTTTGCCATGTTGTCTAATTTTATAATTCTTTCTAACTCTAAATTAAAAATTGGAGTTCTAGCTGTAAAAGTGTGTTAGAGCTGATAGGCATGACTGCTGTTTTCTGGAAGGCATATAGAGATCAGCAACATATGGTTCACATAGTAAATGGTGCACTGTCAGTGACTTGCTGTAAGAAGATATAAACTCAAATACAGCAATTTATATTTTCTGTCTTCTGCAAGCCTGGCTAAAGCATATGTAGATTCTGGAATGTAATTTCTAGAGAGTCCCAGGAGAAAGCTTGACGCTGTTATTAGCTAAAGAAACTTTACTATATGTGACGAAGACCATAGGAAAATGTCATATTTGACACTGATATTAAACTAAAGGCAATTTCACATAGTGAAAGAGAAGCATTTCATCATCTCTTTGAATAAGAGCGGTAAGTCATCCTTGTGCTAAATTCCTTCCCCCATTTGCTTGTATTCTAAATATTGTTAGTCCTGTACTTCTGCTTTTTTGAAAGAATAAATGAAAGCAAGTTTCCTATAAGTAATTTTAAAATAATAAACACAATTTTTTGGAATCCTAAGTACGTTATGTCTGATAGTGAGACTTCAGTTTACAACTAACGGTAATAGTAAAATTATCATAGAATCCTGTAGATTAAAAAAGGTGTTTATTTCAGATAAAGGCAAACAGAAACAATGCGAAAAACTATTTCTGTCACAAACATCCATTGTGTTTTTAGGGGTTTTTGAGAAAAGCATTCTGTTCAGATTCATTTGCTGGTGACTATAAAGATGCTGAGCAAAGGCTGAATCAGAACATCGGAATGATTTTTTTTTTCTGTTCAGCTGTTTAAAATGGTTTAACGTTACTGTGATGGCTGTTTCAGTAACAATTGTTGTCCGATTTTAGGTAGTAGGGGAAGAGGGAATTGTGCTGTAGGTTTATAGATATCTGTTCTATAACAAGATCAGTATTCTCCAATTGCAAGTGGTTTAAAGAGTTGTACTGGTGAGTTGAAAGCCGGTGGTGTAACAACTTGACTTGGAGGAAACCTTGGGAGTTGCATTTGTCAGGTGGCTTGGAAAACTGTTCATGCATACCCAGTATCCAAAGCTTCATTGGCATCAGATAAAGAACTGAAAGGTCATTCTTCTTCTTGCAGTATGATGGTTTGTTGACATATTTTGACATACTGGTACAATGCTGAAAGGTTTTGACCTTGCTGCAACACTGAGGGACTTAGAGTTTGTTTAGCTATCTAATGCTTGTAGATTTTCATGCATGCTGGGTTTTGCTCTACTCCTTTTTCTCTCCCTCCTGGCTCTACTTGAATTAGTAAATTAATCTTAAACAAAAATAGATGTAAATAGAAGAGAGAATTTATGTTTATTTTTGCCACTTATGACTATAGATAGATAAGTTTCTTCAAAAATAATTCGCTTTTTAAAAATTTGCCATGGCAACTTGCTGACCTTAGTAGCACTGAGCAAGATACATTTGTTTATAGGCAAGAGAATCAAAAGCAGTGAAGAGTGCTGATTTCTGCTGGCTTACTGATTTGGTAGTTTACTGTGTGAAGATGATAAAATTCTGTGTTGTTCTGCAGGTTAAAACAGAGGTACATGTACACACTCTTAACACATTCATACACCCACACACATATATAGGCATACCTCTGCTTTTCACAAATGTTCTAGATACATTTAGCTTTCCACCAGCATTTGACATGAATTATTGTTATCTTTATTTAATGATACATGAACACTATAAAAATGAACATGTTGTTTATTAAACCTTTTTTTTTAATAAAGCTCAATAGTAATGATTTTAGATTTTACCCATCGTTCCCTTTTTAACAACGTGATTGAATAACAGAGCATGAAGAGATTGTCCATTGAGACCACACTTATGCCTAGCATTGCAACATTAATTGTTTGGCTGAGCACTGCAGGTTGTTTTATTTTGTATCAAAACTAATTTTTGTCAAAGCAAAATAAAAAAAAAGACCATGCTGTATTCATATTAGCATCTACATTTGAATGATTGATACTAATTAAGTATATATTATCATGCTATGTTCTCCTTAGATATTGTATTTAATATGGACATGAAGTTGTGATTTTCATTATAATTTAATTCATTACTTAAGCCTCTTTCACTACTAGATTGTGTCATTCTCAACTTTAAAAGTAGTAAATGAAGCACTACATAGCTTTAAATTATTTTTTGTTATATTTTTCTGTACTGTCTTAAATATTATCATGTCACAAGAGACTCATGTAGTGCAGATAGAGCATTTTCAGCTTCCATCCACATTACTGTGAGGCTTCAGCTCCAATTTTCCTGTTATTTCTCATTCAGATTAGACAAGCATCTAAGTTTATGTACGATAAGAGCTGACAGCATAGATCCTGCTATGCTTGCCAAAGGCCTGGTTGCAAACACTCCACTATGTCAAAGAATGTCAACCCCCCACAGACCTTACCTTTCAGAATTCCTTGTAATTTTTAATTGACATTTACATCTGACATTTTCAATGTAATTCTTAGTGTTGAGTCGTTATCTATCTAGTAATAGTTAAAACCAAACCAAATCAAAGCAAAAAGAATCCCTTCCTGTAAACTATGATTTCATATATTTTTCATTTAACGAGGTCAAGTTGCTGGGCTGGAACTCAAGAATGACCAACTCCCCCTTCCTTCATGTAATTCTATATTTGCTAGTCTAATCCATTTCAAATGACAATTGAGGAGGGTAGTAGGAGTATAAAGTGGAATTTAACTCTTAGTACTAATGAACAAAACATATTATTATTACTAGGCATTATGCACTGAAAGGACAGAGATTTTGAGAAAATTTTAAGAATACTAATAAATATTTTCCTTTGAGTCAGGTGTTTGAATACTGAAAGTGATACCTTCATACCAATATTCATGCGACATGTGCACGTAAACAGCATATTGCAAATGAAGTGAAACCAGCAAGTATGTAATTTAGCTTCATGTTGCAGTGTGTTTTGCTTCCTTGCCTTGAGAAATCTAAAGTTTTCATTTGGTTTGAAATACTAAAAGTCTAATAAATTAGCATGAGCATAATTATGCACCTCTTGAAAGTTAGAATGAAGGACTAGAGTTGATCATAAGTGTCACAAAGTAAAGAAGTAAAAGAAGCATTTTGTCACAAATAATGCTGCTTTTCTTCTAATTAGTTAATTTACATTTTGCAAATTAAGGGCAAGATTCAGATGGAAGATAATCTAGTAGCATATCATAGCTTTACTGACCTATGTTTGTATACGCCAAATTTAAGTTAATTAAAAATGTAGATGCTGTTTGTTTTATCTGTCAAAAAGCTCATCTTAAAAAAAAAAAATCTAGACACACTTTTTCCCCCAACATTTATCATCTAAATAATAGTCTTGCCAAGATGGCAGCCTCATAATAAACTCTTTTCAGTGGAGTGATGGGTAATGAAGCTTACTTGTGAAGGCAGCGAAAAATGTTGTCTAGCCAAATGTGTGAATATGATGGCTAGAGAATCAGTGGACTTTCTCAGTCATCAATCTTTTTAGTAGCCTCTTATACATCTGAATATTTTGATAGATGATCTAATAATTGAGTTATCTATCTTTCTAACTATCAGAGTTGCATAAAAATTATTCTCACATGCTATTGAATATTATATGTATTGGGCACCCAGTAAATTTTTCAAAAGAGGGTCCAAGAGGTGGAGGAATTTAGTTGTGTCTTAAGCATCCTTTAATATATTAAATGATAAACTACTACATATAGAATATAAAACTATTTGTACTAATATAGGAAGAAAGTAAATAATGTCATTAGCTTATTACAGATAAGACTCACAGTAAATAAAGCATGCAGAAACACGAGACTGGTATGTTAGTGCAGAATCTAATTGAAATGTGAGGTATGAGTAGATTCAGTAGCCATTTAATGGACAGCAGTCATATTTACACACAGTTGCACAAATTTCTTGTGTCTAGGAAACCTTGGCTGAGGGAAAAAGAAATACAGTGCCACTGTGGAGTCCAAAGTTACTGTTCGGATCTCTGTGAGAGCAGTTTCTCTTGATTAAAAATGAGACTGAAAAGTAAGTATTGAAACTGCCTACATTTTGTTTTTTCTGGGTGATTGTGCAATATGGATTTGCATCTCCAGAGCACAAGAATTTGCTTTCCTAGGAAACTAATATTGCATAACAGAGGCATTCAGGGTATTTGGATGAGTTGCATTGAACACATCATCAAATGTGTCTTTCCAGGGCTTATGAGTAGAAAAGCAAAACGATTTATGGTGTTGATGGTTTTTGTTTTTTAAACACTGCACTTCAAACAGACATTATACACTTCTAGGCTTTGAATGCATTTCTGCTCAAAGGATCAGGCAAAAATTATTTTAATAGTAATTAAAATATTTTTGCAGTAGGAGTATTTTCAATTCAAATATCTTTTTTTCCCTTCAGTTTTACCAGTTTATGCTTGATTACATGCTTTTCTATAGATTATAAAATGTTTCTTCTTGCAAATGCTTGAAAACTGCATGTGGGGGGCTCATTTTTTTTAAAAAATGCAGTTACTCTGAATTAGAATATATTTTAATATTTTAGTACTTCTTATGTCCACTTCATAATTACAGCAAGATACAAACAAGTGCACTTTATGAATGGTTCTCCAGTTTAGCAAGTGGCGTTTCTTTCTCTGGTCAGACCTAGATTGAACAGGATGCTTTCTTGAGGATATCAAAAAGTTGTTCACTTATTGCAGAATATTAATGGAAAAGGATCAAAGGGATATGCTTTATAGTTACTACCTGCTTAAAGAAGGAAGACAAAGATAGATTTCAAGGAGTTGGATGTTACCATCATTTGACAAGTACTTTGTGAAAGAACCATTGGGCCTCATTGGACCTTGCCACTGCGTACTGATCTACAAATTTAACAATTTTAGCTGTCTCACTGACAGCGGTTGTGACTTATGCTTAGTGAGCAAAGTCCTTGATGTTTAGGAGTTCTTGTTAAACATGCATAATTAGTTTGATACATTTTGGATACATGTAAAGCAAGACACTGAAATAAAATGAGTAACAAAAATATAAAAGCTAGCAATAAAAATTTGGTTTGGAAGTTCCACACTTGTAATATTTCATTCCACATAAGCAGTCTATATTTTTATTTTCTATAATGGTTACATTGATTATATGCAATCTTAAATTACGTAAGTGTAATTTCACATATGCATAATTTAAACCTAGAACTAAGATATTAGAAAACAAACTATAAAAGAAAGGTTAAATTATTCTCTCTCATTACTTGGGGAGTTTTAATAAAAGAAAGATGAAAACCTTCTGAATATATAAATTTATAAGCAATTAACTGGAATTTATCAAAGCCAATGTCTGATTTTCTTTACTATATATGGCTTCTTCTGATCTTAAGGAAATTGGCAGTAATTCTATCTAGTATTTGTAGCATGTGTACGTGAGAATATGCTGAGCTGCTATGCATACACAGTGTGTTATACAAACTTATGTATGTATATGTGTGTATGATTTTAGAGTGTTTATATCTTAATTCAGGAAACAGCTCTTCGTTTCCCTCTCCTAATCAAAATAGCAAGCATTTGTGTTCCTTCTGATTTGTCGTTTGATTAGCGTGCTCTCATCCATCACTAGTCTGATATGAACATCAAGGAACCATGTCCTTTTGTTTTAAATGATAAATATGCCTTTGTCATGAATACTTACAAACATTCCAAGATTTACATCTGAATTGTCAGAGTGTAACTGCATGGCTTCTCTGATATGTGACATTATTAGTGAAATAAAGAACTTCTTAATTTTTTTATGGATAGGCCTTAAATATTGACGTTAGAAAGCTGGTTTAGCTGTGATGCTGAAAAAAATTGTCCTTTTATCTAAGATGTGTTGTTTATCAGCAACAATCAGCTGCACAAGAGCCTCTGTGGACATCTTTATTTGCATGGTCCAAGCCTGTCTCTTCACGTTTCATTATTTAGGTCTGATGTCTAGTTAGCTCTTATAAAAACTAATACCATCTGAAGTACCAGGCTTCTGGTGGGCATACAACCAACATGAAATTTTTTTCAATCTGACTAATCTTATTAGAGACAGTATCTCTTTAAACTTGAGCTTTGTTTCAGTGTCTGAATCGACTGCATCTTGTAAATGCATTTCTGTGAATATTTCACTGATTGTTTCGATGGATGAAATACATCTTGATGAAATTATATTCTGCAAATTTTTAAATTTAAAAAATAGTGAAAATACTGGTGTTTAGACTAAAGCTTTACTACCATTTTTACTATATCTTGATCCTGCTAAGGCAGAAATAACTACTATATTGCTGGCTTCCATTGTTGGAATAGTACAGTAATTTAAAATGTTTCTAAAGACAGACACCTAGATGGCATTTTATCAACTATTTGTAGCAAAAATTGTGTCATGCATACATGTAATTTAATTTTTAGTTCCTACAGAAAGCAGCCGTTCCTTGAAATCTTTGGGTTTACTTACACATGATAAAACATCATTTCCTTTATTTCTTTGCAGATGTTGTATTTATTGTGTCCTGAGTTTTTCATGATAAAAATAATTTTGTGTTCTAAGTGCTGTAATGCTGAAATTGAATCTTTGAAATTTACAATTTCAAGATATTCCAATTTATAATCTTTGAAACTTACAAAATGTTTTAGAGAGAAATTTAGCAGAGGGTCCCACAAAATTATTTAAAGACCCATGATCAGCTTATAATTACAATATTTTGTAATATCATATATATAATAGACTGCTCTATTTAGGGTTTTTTTCCACCTTTTTATTGTTCTTTACCTCAGAGACTTTGACTGCAACATATTTCATGTAATCAAGTTGATTTGATTGCAGGTTTTTTTAGATTGTAAAGTCATATAAAGCTGATCACATTATTTGATCATATAAAGTCATATAAAACTGATCACATAATTATCACATTATTTTATCTCTTTATTTGGAATGTAGTCTTTACTTGATTTTATAGTGAAAGGTACCCATATTTCAGGCTCTCTGCAGAAGAGTAATTTTGAATGTATATTCTCATGTATTTGTTTCAAAAGGAGAAATACCTCGCATCCTTTGTAACAAAGCCCACTAAATTGAGATTTTCTGACATATGAAGGATGCGCGTGAGTTTTTGAGACACTGAAGCTGTAACCGAACTTGAAGAAGACAATGATGGCAGTGAGCTTGTGTCCAGAGTTAATCAGCTGCAGAATTTGTAAACTGCGTATGTGTCAAAGTTGAAAATGTTAGCACTCTGATAGAAGCTTGAAAAGGTTAGACCTGATAAAAGCCATCAGCAGTTAAAGAAAGTGATTTATGGGAATGTAATGACACAAAATGCCTCATTTATCACTCATATATAGATAGGTTAAGATTTCTGTGTCATACTTTAAAAACTTGACCACTTAGAATTGTCAAAATAGGTACTTAATTGCCCATCATACATTTCAGTTCAAATTTCCTCTTCTTGAATTTTGGTGATTTTACTGTCTTGTTTCTCATATGGTTCTTTTTAAAGTCATTCATATTTCATATTTATTTCATATTTGTTTCAAATGGTATGCTCAGTGCTCTGTTAGAACTTTTATTCGGTAAAGCTGTTGATTTGAGTGCTATCCAAATCTTTTGTTGATTTACAATTTCATTCAGCCTAACTGTAAGGAAAATAACTGAAGGTTTCATTTTATTTTGTTTTATGCCACTAATTCTTGTCAAGAGTTTACAGCTTTCTAATTCAATCCTTACATTTCCTCTCCAAACTGAAATAGGAGAATTAAAAGTGAGATCCATCAATTGGTTTCCAGTTCCAGTCACTTAAGTTACTGTTTATCTCCATACGAATTAAATTTAATCCAAAACTGCCAGTACTGTTAAATGATCCTAACACAAAATAAAAATGTTAGGAAAAATGCACAGCAGTGTGTTATACTTTTACTGGTTTGATTTGAGAATAACAGCAAGCAAATCCCATAGATTCGAAACACTTTTGGGTTTTTTTTAAACTGTCCACAGTTTTATCATAATGCTGAAAAAAAATTATGACAAACATGGATAAATCCTCATTAGGGAACTACCTTTAAGAACATATTTGTAAAATAAAGCAACTACTCTGAAGTCATTGCACTAAAATACAGGTGCAGCTTGAAAGAAGAGGTGTAATAAAGACGTTTGTAAGGATTTCTTTGGCTACTTGTCTTTTTAAAACTATTTCTTCCTCTTATTTCTTCATTTTATACAGAAAATGAAAAAAAGAACAGAAATTAGCCTGAACAGAATAATTTTAATTTTTAATATCAGAAAACCTTACCTTTTCGTTAGCTCTCACAATTTACAGCCCCGGTTGTATCGCATTTTTTTTGTTCAGCGATGACCTTCCACGTTCGATTTAAAAGAAGTCAGAGGCATTTGTCATGTCTGCTTGATCTTGTCCAGAGGTACTTGTTGTAATTATAAAGGACTAATAAGGTTGTTTATAATATAACAGCCTGACAACCCTAAAAAATCTTTCAGAGTAACTTACTTTTTTTTGTCTGTCTTAAGGAAAAAAATAAATCTGTAATCTCGCTTTAGTCTGTGCTATGTCTTTTCAACATTTAGTTGAGAAAGCATAAAGCACTTATACCTTGAAAAACATAACTTAGTTGTAAGAGATATGCTGTATAATTTACTCATTAGTAATACCTTTTGCAAATACTCAGTAATGTGGCTACAGTATAGATGTGTCCTATATTTAATTGGTGTATATGGAAATGATGAGGGCATGCTAGGAAACAGTGAATTCCTTTCATGGTGTAAAAAAACCCACACTTATTAAGAGGTCTGTTGCAAAAGTGTGTGATACATTAATATAGTAAGTTCTGTTTCTTAAGAAGAAAATCCAAATTAAGAAAATCTCATTTATTCCATTTTAAGCATTATAAAAGTACTGCTATAAGTAGGTGTTATTGCAGTGATATTTTACATTGTGTCAGATTTTTTACAACTGACTGATCATTTTTCCCTTCATATGTCTTTGTTTTGCTTCCTCTCTTCCCTTTCCTCCCCCATTTGAGCATCATCCAGCAATACTGCTTTTTATAGGCTTGCATATAAGGTAAGCATGCATATAAGGTAAACAAAAGCATACTAAAACCAATGGAATTTGAATGTTTGAAAGAAATATTTACCTCTCTTGTAGGGTATGTAACAACACTGTAGTATTGTCAGGCTACCATACATCATTTAAATACCCTTAGACAGCAAAAGCAAAATCTTGACAATTCAGTAGTCTCATCATGTGATTTCAAGAAGGCTTTTTTCATATCTACAATTGAGACAAATTTATGTTGTATGTATTTATGGTTGTTAAACTCAAAATTGTCTCATTTCATTAATTTTTAACATTGCACTTTCTTAATGACTATGAAGGAATGTATTAAAATGCCTTAATTATAGGGCTAGGAGAAGAGAAAGTGCAAGTCTTTTTAGCATATGATATTTCGATTGTTCACTAAAGGATAAAGAGGGCATTCAAGCGTGGTTTAGATAACTGTCAGCAACAATAAAATGCAAGGTAGTTTGTAGAGCCTTTAAAGACCTTGCGGGGAAATAGATTTAATTAAAAAACAATAAAATGGACTTTTCATTTGAAATACAAAACGTTATAAAATTTCAGGATTTTACTGTATTAAGGGTAATGTATGTTTCCAAGGATGAGGAAAAAAATCCTCATCCTGCTGTAAAAATATTCTGCAGTCCACCCAGCAGTGATAGCTTTATTTTGTGTATATAGCTTTAGCTTTTAATGTGTGTCTCTTTTAGTTTTTAATACACATATACAGATAGCATATTAGAGCATATTTTAGGTTTTCTTAGCTGAGTAATTTTATCTGTTTGGGGTTTTTTAATTTGTTATGCTTTTAACAAGGAATTGTTGCTTTGGTTTTTGGGGGGTTGTTTTGTTTTTTTAATAAGGTGAACATTTACCTTCTTAATTTAAAATTATGTTGTTACATCACCACAGAACAATATAGTTGACATATTGGCAGATGTTTATTTGCCTGTTTAGTAGGGTCAGTAGGCTCCTACTCATCATCTTACTTACTGTGAAAAGACATTTCACAGTATGTTTCCAATTTCTGCTTTTTTTCTCATGAAATCAGAAATTGCATTTTCTAGTAATGTTTTTGATTGTGCGGTGTGTTGAAAAGTTTACTTAGACACTTGTTCTGCACTATTGAGTTACATGACTTCTGGCAAATTAGGAACAACTTAACTTGCATGTGACAAGCGGTGGTTTATAAACAACATTGAGTGCTGTGTTTATACAGTGGTTTTGCTCCCTTGCTTAGCCTCATGCTTTTGTGAGGAAGTTTTTGTAAGTTGTTTTCTCTCATCCTGGTGCACACACGAGTTGCATTGACCAATTGGTTTGTCATAGCGAGTACCAAATGAATGTGCATCCAAGTTGTCTTTGTGTAGCGAGGTTTTTTTACAGATAAATCAAATTCAGCAAAGTGCATTTTCCACAAATGCTAAAACTCTTATCAGATTTGTAGTTGTAGTTGCTGGCCCAAGTACATTATAAAACATCTTCACAATGACTTAAATATGACTTAAATATTTAGAGTCTTTGCTATATCTTGTAGTAAATTATGTTTGGATTATTAATTCATATTAGTGTTCACTTTGTCACTGACTGATCATAGAAATAGAAAATTATCCCTATTACTGGATTTGGTGATTTCTCTTAAGAAAAATAAGGGTTTGTTTTCTGCTTTCACACATGCCTTGAACTGCAGCACAAATGAATAGCACAGCCTCTGTATCATGCAGTGGGTAATGACCATGTGAGAAAGATAGCTAATCTTAATAGCTAAAATGTACAAACATGTGACACTGTTCTATGTAAAAAAGCCTCACTATTTTATACGTTGCTGAGCTTCCTGAACTTGAGGACTCAGAACTACCCAAACTGCAACCAATAGTTAGCACATCTAGCCTCAGTACAAGCTGAGGATTTCATGATGCAAATAGACGACCACAATAGAATACTGGTGTTCATTTACACTGTTATGCATTATGATTCTCAGTGACTAATTCTCATGCATTTGCCTCTGGACAATGGACAGGGTGAGCTGTAATGGCTGTAAATTTAGCTTTGAATCTCTGTTCCTTCATTGATCTCTTTTGTACTACCAAGCAAAATACTTGTTGCTTCCATATTTAAAATTCACTAACTGTAAAAGCCTGATACCGCATCAAAATTTTGCAAGGTCAGACTTAAAACTGATAGGGTGTTTTCTTAAAACTCAAGGTAAAAGAGGCTACAGATGCAAATATATAAATACACTCTGTTATAAAATAATCTCTGTTCTTACAGAAAAAGTGTAAACCTAAGCACAGATGTTCTCATAACTTTGATTTTTCTTATCACCATTTATGGTGTGTCAGAGAAGAGAAAAAGAATCCAGGAGTACTGTCTGTGCTTTGGCATTAAACATTATGAAAACAACATAAAGTTCCAGATGTTTTTTGGCCTGTGTTAAGAAGATAAAGGATAGGATTCTAAGACAAATACAAATCACGTCAAAGTACCACTCAAATCATGCTTCTCTGCAAAATGTCGAGGGGAACAAGGTCGGAAAGAACAGTATGTATTCTCACTGTTATGGAGAAGATTCTCCCAGTTGTAAAAGCATGCCATACTGTCTTTTGTGCTTTTCTAGCCCTTCTCTGTGAAGTCATCATGTGGACCTCTGAAAATTAATACCCTTGCTTGTAGATTATTTTCTTTATTATTATTTAATTGCCACAAGACCAATAGGATGTAATAGCAGTAAGACCTTTAGTCTCCTCAGCATCTGCCCTCTCCCTGACTTGAACATACCACAAAATGAGGCTGGGTCTATTGGAACTGGCATGGTGGAAGATTCCCCTTCATGTGTAAGTCTCAGGGGAACATCTGCATCATAATGGTAGATCTTATCTCAGAATATATATGTGTGTGTATATGAGTGTATGGAGGTATGTCTGAATTGCATAGACATAACTAAAATGTGAAATTTAAACATAATAGTATAATGTTATCATAGTCCTTTTTGGGCATATCAGTAAAATACTTTAAAATAGTGCTTTGTTGTTGATAAAAATATTTCTTATATCTCCACTATAATACTCTCTCCCAGGTTTTGCTATTATACACATGAGTGAATGTGTCTGAACTGAAACAAGTAGAAAAAATAACTTTTTAACAATGAAATATATTAAAATTATTTAATTGCATATAGGATGAAAACCAAAAAAAAGGCTGTTTAGCATCATGGGATATTGTATTACCTATGGAGAAATACACTTTGCTGCATGAGTCTTTTCTGTGACATGAGAATTTGTGTAGAACATTCAGTAGCTCCCACTGTATGTTTTAGAGTATTAATTACCTAGTTAGGTTTTATTAGCGCCCATTGAGTTTTGCATAATTAAAATCGTAGCAACAGCTAAATGGTATGAGATGTGGAATGCAGAATCTTTGCCAAATGTTCATCTGTGGGGTTTCAGAGAAAAGGAGGAGCAGGAGAAATTTAGAAGTCTGATACTTAAAAAGAAAATAAGTATGGCATGGATGTGTATTTACCTTTGTATAAAATACTGAAGTTAAGTATAATAGATTGCTATGTTGTACTTGTGGATCAGCAATATTATGTGTAGTGTTTCTGAAGTAGTTATTAATTTTTAAAAGCAAAACTTTATAATTGCATTATTGGGTAACTGTAGACTGGTTTCTGTACACCTGTAACTTAAATGTTTTAGACGTAGTATGAGAAAAGTTGTTTATTGTCTAGATGCTATCAAAGGCATATAACTGAAAACCAAAAAAATATCATTGGATTTTATATTGTGTGGCCGTTATGGGTGCATACAGTAAATATACATTATTGTTTATTACATAGAATCAGTCTATGTAGCAGAGTTCTGTTTGAAGTCAGTGCAAAAACTTGTGCTGTCTTCCATGCATGTAAGAATAAAGCAGCCATCAGTACTAGTTTTGACCTGTGTAATGACTTGGTCCTTTAGGTTAAGTGATCAGGTACAGCCTAAGATCTACAATTGTACTGAGACAGTAATTTGCAGCAAATCCAGTGAAGGGCCACAAACACGATGAAGGGACTGGAGTATCTTTCACATGAGGAGAGGCTGAGAAAGCTCCAACTGTTTAGTGGGGAGAAGAGCAGGATCAGGTGGGAGCTTACCAATATACATACCTGGTGGAAGGGAGTAAGTAATATGAAGCCCGTCTCTTCTCAGTGATGCCCAGTGAGAGGACAACAGGCAGTGGACACAAATTGAAGTACAGGAAAATTATTGAAATGTATGAAAAATCTGTCTTACTTTCTTCTTCTTGTCAAACCCTGGAGCAGGCTGTCTGGAGAGAGTGTGAAGTCTTCATTGTTGGAGATATTCAAAACCCAACTAGACAAAGCCTTGAGCATTTATCTTCAGTTCACCCTACTTTGAGCAGGACTAGACAATATCTAGAGGTCCATTTTTACCTCAGTTATTCAGTGTTTGTGTGATTTTATTTATCATTATTTTTATCAGCTTTTTTTTTTTTTCTGAAGTCACAGAGGACTCAATGTTGAAATAAGTGGAAGGGAAATCTGAAGAGCTTTAGTCCAGTAGACTGCGCTGCTATTACATTTACTGTCAGTTTTCCTGGATAAGGAAATCATTTATTCAATATTCAGGGTGAGATAGAAAATTAGGCTGTAGAAATGAGGGGAAAAAAACATCTACCTGTTAATGTTCTTCTGAAAACTAATAAGTACTAGGCACCTATATAAAATATAAAAAATTAATTTAAGAGCTTAAACAGTAAGAATATGAAGGAATAATGGGAGGAAAGTAGTAAGAGGGTGGTTTTATAAATCTTGTTGGTCTGAAGTTTGGGGATCAGCTCACAGAAGAGTACACAGCTGTAGACATACAAAGTTAGCAGTAATGATTAAAGTTAGTAACTGCCTACAGATCATAGTATGTTAAAGGTTGTAATCTTTTGAAAGAAGTTGGTTGGCTTTCCTGTTGGCCCTCCTATCAACTTTAACCTCCAACCTTCTCCAGCATGTATCACTACAAATAAAACTGCTGAGGTTTGACAAGAGGATATAAAGTCACTAGGCCATCGCACAGAAATCTCTACATGATTTTCTTTAACCTTAAGCTTAAATGAACACTGCTTTAAGTCAGGGTTTTTAGTAAGAAGTCATAAACGCTCATATCACTTTAGTTCTAATAATTACTGTTTTAACAGAGAAGAAAAGAAATATGCATAGTAAATTACGTTTGACAACCAGAATTTGATTTCGTTATTGGTTGTCTTTGACCATTACATGAATTGCTGTTCTTCATTTTAAGGTATACTTTTTGATGCAAGCTGCATATGATATTGATATAAACATGGCATTTGTGTACAGTGTTATAAATGAATTTTAGCTGTTGATTAAGGCAAACCAGATGACAAAAATTACTTACGTGCTTGTATTTACCAGTGTCAGAATAATAATCTTTAAATCTGTAGTCACCTATGCTAACTTTGGCTTCTCTTTCTCAATAATTTTTAATGTGACTTTACACAGTACCTTTAAACAATCTAGGAAGTATGCAGGCCATACTTGCTCAAAGCTTTTCTTTATTAACTCTCTCCTGAAACCTGCCTGTATAGTGCTTCCATTTTGTCAGGGAGCAGCCATCCACAGTATTAACTCTTGCACCATCCCTATTCTTATGAGCAACTGATCTCTGAACATAGGCTGTACCTTACTGAAACTGTATTACTATCCCAAAATTCTAGTTCTTTCCAGTTCACAACCATACCAACTTAAAATTAGGTTTTTTGTTTTGCAGCCTGTTATTTACATGACAGCTTTTGTGGTGATATATAGTAATTCTCTTCATGCTTTTTTGTTGCTCTTAGATTGTCATCTTTTCCACTCACCCATATGTTTTCTTCAGAGTGATTACTTTAGGGGCTGTATAAGCAGTATCTTCTTTTTGAAGTCCTTCCTTTCCATGCCTAAGTTCTGTTACTTGTATGAGCCATTCACATGTTCACTTCCAGACAGACTGAATTTTTTATCAAAGTCCACTTTCAATAATTAGAAAAGTACCACTGTTTATTTGATGACATGCATAGATCTTCAATTCTTAGTTATGTTTTCTATGGCTTTTTAGGCTTTCTTCACAAACTTAGCTACCAGATACTGGTGGACTTTTTTGTCTTTCCCATACAGTTTGCAGCACACTAGTCAGGTCTCAATAGGCCACACAGCTTGCTTTTTGCTAAAATTTTTTAATCGATTTTCATGTATCTTTATTAAATAAAAGCTTGTCAAGTGAATGCTTTACTGTTGTAGGTGCAATATGCTGTTGTCTGTAACCTGAGCCTGTGTTTTTCATCTGTGCTTGGACTGTATCTAAGTGGTCCGTAGAATGTAGTTAAGGAAAACAAACCTTTTGTATGTCAATTTTATATGTGTGTGTATATATAAATATACGTATATATATGTATATTTTATATGTTATATAAAGG
>WYDI02012179.1:0-34819 GCA_009867235.2 Psittacus erithacus
AAGTTAGAAACACAGTGCTGCACCAGCCACTAAGAAGGAGAAAAAATGACTGCTACTGCTGAACCCATGACACCTACATAAAGGGCTTAAGATTGCTCTGAGAAAATTATATTTCTCACCTTTTTAGTTTCATTTTTATTCATGAAAACTGTGGCCTCCCTAGCCTTGATTTATAGTCTCAAAAAGTGTAAAGGAACCCTAAAGATGATGATTCTTTTCCTTAGGAACAGAAGGATCAAAGAAATCTCAGATGAAAATGGAATTAAAACACCAGGTTAGCTCAGCATGTCAGACTGCAACACTGACACCATAACTGGAGCAATGTCTAAAGCAGAGCCGCAGACCATGCAGCAGAACACCATGCACCTCTGGCAGCAGCTGCTTGGGGAGTATAGGGCTGATGTGCTGAGATATAGAGAGATGCAGTGATGCCACTGGGGCATCATTGTTGTGTAGAGGAGCAGACCTCCTAGAAGGGTACACTGCAACAATCTGTTCTGCACTTTCCAGGCGCCTAACATCATGCCTGCTTCTATGTCCCTTAAACACAACAGGACTCTATGCTTTGGCCCAGCATGACCAAATCATGGCAATGAACAAAAAGGATCTCTCTTATTTCTCCCTTCTTAATTGATTTAGGGTGCTGCCTGTGTCTTTGAAATATATAAACTCATATTCTTTTGTTTTGCATGAATAGAATAACAGCAATTACACAAGAAGTGCTGAGCCCAGAGAAAAGGAGGCTCCTCATCCCTTGCCTCCCTCTCAGAATCAACCCCTACTTTTCCACCTGAAAATGGCTCATAAAGTCTGAATTCCCTACTCAGGATGTTTTGCATTTGAAGGAAAATAGGTGCTGTGGACAGATTCATTTATCTTGCTTATTCTAAGTAACATTGCATTTCATTGAGTAGCACCAAAATAGCCCAGTAAGACACATTCCTGAAATAATATGATATTGAATCATATGGATGTTTTTTTTCCCACAGGTATACCAAAGCTTTCTTACACCTCCTTGACACCTAACAAGTCACAGGAGATTTTCCCACAGAGCTGAATGTCCCCAGTATTTTGAAACAATGTACTTCAAAACCGTAAAAAATGCAAAAGCTGAAGGGGAAGATTTTTTCAGCAAGCCAACCGAACTATTAATTCTTAGTATGACATTAAAAACAAAAAAAATAAAGAAAAAGAAAAAATGATAGGCATCTTGAACCAATTAAAACCACTTTTCTCTATTGCAGTCAAAGCCAGCTCTTGATACAGAGCTTTTCTTTTGTTTTCAACTCTCATTTCTTTCTTGCTTTGGCAGGAAAATATTTTAAGAGTTTTTTCTTTATCAAGGGAAAAATGTTTTACTTCTATTTTCTTCAGACTCAAAAATGGTTACACCTAAGCAAAGTTAAAATAAAAAAAAGTCATACAACAACATTTAGGCAATGACAAGCACAGAACTTTTTCTGCTGTGACAAAGTTTCTTAAAGACATGAGAAGCTGAACTGAAGTTTTGTCAGCAATTTCTGCTACCCCTGCTCTCCTGTCAGAGACAGGACTGGATAAAAATACCTAGACCATGAGAGCTTTTCAGTTCAGGAAGCAGCAGTTACAAATTCAGATTTAGACCTACATAAAAATGACGTAACTAGAATAGATGCCCCACATCAGGCTAGACCTGAGTGTGGGAGTCATGACAAGAGGAGTTAGGACTAGTTTCTGGCCACTGAGGGTCTGGACTTACCTATTCTCTGCATCCCTACAGATAACAAAGTATCACCCTCTAAATTTAAAGTTGTGGTTCCCAAAATTGGATCAGTAAGACTGGTGGGCTCAGGAGCTTTTATCCATGAAACACAGGGTGGTGCTTTGGCCTGTTTGCTATTACTCATAAATTGTGCAAAAGTACATACATATCTTCACAACCCCTCTTTTTCAAGTAGTTAATATTATCTGTTCATACATGGGAGGACAGGTAAGATTCACACAATTGTTAATAGAAAGGTAGAGGTGTCAGTGAGATAATGTCTTCGTAGAGCTGTAACCTGTGAAGTTTGAGTATCCAGAAGCATAATCTGGCTAGACCCAGATAGTCCCTAGTACCCTTAATAGTCCCATCTGAATTGTGAGAGATGGTGGAAAGGCTTTTTCCTTCTTAAGCAAGAGAGGGGTAAGATACAGGCTTGCACAAGCATCAGCTCATTAGCATCTACACCCCTTGCCACACAAGATCTCTTCTTGAGTCAGCAGCATGCTGTACTGATTTTCTTATCCATTTTTATTGCATATAGTGTAGTTTCTGTATTAAATAGGATTTTTAAAGGTTCACTTTTGCATCTTGCTGTCAACCCCTACACACACTTTGGTTTTTACAGAAGGCGCTTTTATTCTCTTGGATCTATAGTACTATTGAGTAAGCCTTTACTGAAATTGGTTTTGGTTTTGCTCTCTTTTATCTTTTTAATACTATTTCCCACCAAATTGACTTGCAGATGCTAATACTTTGACAACTAGAGAAAAAGGCATGTCTGAGTTGTCATCTTGCAGTCAGCTTTCCCAGATGCAAAAAAGTGCTTCCCCATCAATTTATTTAACTTTTTGCTTACCTGCCTGCTTTTCAAAAGCTGTCTTTAAGATTCTTTTATGGACATGCAGCTCTTACGCATTTAAGAAGCTTCTATCCATGCAAGATATATATCCTTTAATAGAAATTATATGGTTAATTCCCCACACAATTCTTGGACTTTTTTTTTTTTTTTAAAAAAATAGCTGTAGTTGGGCAATTTGTATTTGCTGAAATGTGGTCAAAGTTCTCTGTAAAACGTCAGTAGGGGAATTATGGAATCTCTTTGCACAGTAACTCACTTTTACAGGCTGAGCCTACATTGCTCTTATCTTTCTGTATTAGGCTTGATATGTTGTGTCAAGCATTTCAACCTCTATCTTCCATCAAAAGATAAATGACAGCTGTCTCTGAATTAATGGAACATGAAGGCAGATCACTGCTCTGCACCCTGCACCCTATGAAATGTTTAAGTCTGCTCTCACCTGACCTGACCTTACTATTTCATCTTTTCCAATTTGTTTTCTGGTGATTGAGAAAGGTGAGGGAAGAGTTCAGCGCGCATGCAAGATTTTTTTGTCAAACACCACTGTGCCATCCATCAGAAATTCTCTGTCCCTGTAAAACCAAGTATGTATTTTAATAAAAATTGGTCATTAGAAAAATAGAGTAATAATCTCTGAACTTCACAGGAATAACTTCGATTCTTATTCTTCTTGTGTTATGTCCAATAATATTATTTTTCTCCCTGTGGTATAATGTGGCCTCAGTTTTGTTATCTGGATAAAGCAGCAGGTGTTTTATTGCATAGAGTATAAAAACACAAACTGCATCACCTCACCCCAAATAGAAAAAGCATTAGAAATTATGGTCTTGAAGTGTTTTTGAAATAGCAGACTAAAATTTTAACACTCTGGGCTTTGTGCTGTTAACCAGATTCTTGACCATGTAGCAAATAAGAATTTGAACCAGCAACTACATATATTTTATGTGTAATAGATAATATGAGTACATAGATGTATATACATATGCAATATGTATATATATATGTGTGTGTGTGTGCATATGGTATTAAAATAAAAACAACTATTTGTATAATTCTGAGACGTTCCAAAGTAAAGTTGTGAAGAAGTCCAGCTTAAAAGCAAGACTTGGAAAGCAGACTAAATGAGAATTTGTATCTAAAACCAGACAAGTAATTTTATCCAAATGTCCCAGTATGGAAATAATTACGGAAGGGGCCTTAATTAGGATAAATGGAACACCAGTAAGCTTTCTATAGACTGTGGTCCAGACTGCAGAGTATACTTTCCAGTGCAGCAGAAGCCTGAGAAGATGATGAACCTTTGGAAAGCAAGCCTCAAAGTTGTACTGTGAAACTATCTTGGACGGATTGTGATGGACAGCTATACAGCAGGAGTACAGCAGAATCTGGCAACAGTAAGAAGGAATAGAATAATGAGTATACCAAGACATTCATAAGCATACTTTAAAGAATAACCCCTGTCTCACAAGTGGGATGAAGGTGATGGGCTAACCTGAACCTCACATTTTTAAAAATCAGTCATCCAATTGCTCACGCAAAAAAATGTCACAGTACTTATGTTCCTAATTTTAAGACACAGCTGCTACAATGGCTTTCCAATGTGGGTATTTATGTGTTTGACTGACTAGATTTCATTTTCTATTAATTATATTAGCCATATCCCAGTCAAGACAACTGAGATAGATAAAGCAAAATAGATCTGATATTAAACATAGGAAAAACAGACATGTAAAAAGATTCTTTGAGAATAAGATACCTACTTTACAATCTCTGAGATTATAATATGGATGCTAAAAAAGGTATGAATATTTGTATGTACATTACTGTGCATGAATTTTTAAACAGTGTTCTTTTTCGTTTTGAATTCCACTCTACAGCAATATGAGGAAAAAATTTCCATATAGATGGAGATACAGGCCGAGTAAAAGAGTGTGGATGAGGCCAAAATTAGAATAAAAAGAGGATTTCATTTTTCAGTGATCTGAACTTGACATTTTCATAAGCTTCTCTTATGGTCTGTAAACAAAATAAGAACAGAATCAGCCTGCTGTTTTTATAGTCAGTCTCAGAGGCTCGATACAGAAGAATGACATTTGGCCTCATCAGAAAAGAAACTGGCTCTGTATGTGCCTCTGGTGCTTGTGCTCACTTGTACACGTCTCCTGAGCATTGCAAGTGTACTTCTGAACTGTAGAGAATGCAGAGAGCAGGGTCTTTCATCTCTATGCACAATCTAAGGCTTTTTTGCTTTCTCTTTGACCATTTGAATGCAAACAATATGTATTATTTGTATCCACCAAAGTATGTCATGGGTGCTTATGTGTAGGTATTCTTCTGTGAGTGAAGCATACTAGCCACAACAGAAATACAATATTGAAAATGCTTAGAGTCTTCAGACATACACATGAGTAGGTACTGGAAAAACACCATTTATTCAAATTCTTTGTATGACTTTAGGATTATAACATTAGTTCACATGATTTATGAGACTACTAACTTCAGTGAAGGTGCAAACAGTTGCACCTTTGTCAGTTCTAATGAAGCTAAAACTCAAGACCAGGTTCACACACTAGATTCAAATGTGACCTGTGGCTCTATATTCACATGCTAAATTCAAATGTGACATGTGGCTCTATAAAGACCCTCATATTTAAGATACTGGAATGAATACTAGGTAACACGTGCTACCTAAATCACACTAGTAGCAGAAAAATAAACCAACACTATAGTAATTAAAAGCAGAAAGTGCAGAGACTAATTATAATCTGCTTTGCTCCTTAGCTACACCAAATGGAGCTAAAAATTTGTATACTGTTTTTATATATTTTGTAGCTTGAAGAATACCACAGTATTTCATAAACAGTATGTGCACAGCACACTAAAATGACATTGGTTGGGAATGGCAGCCAAACCTTAGCCTAATGCCATAGACACAAACCTCATTTTTTTGATAATGAATAATGTAAATGTGAGCGTCTACACCAAACCAAAGGAACTGTGTCATTGTGAGGTGCCATGGGAAAGAGTCAAAGGTGCAGCCTTAAAACCTGGGGTCCAGCAGATGTCAACACATTTTGAAAGAAATACACTAGCTGACTGCAACCAGCATTGCCTTTTTCAGGAATGAAAGGGAAAATTGAAATTTAGACCCAAACTCAGAGTTTGTGCATGTGAATGGACAGCTTTATGCAAGTGCACATTCAAGCATTTTTTAAATCTTTGCAGAAATTAGTCGCTAGTGTTTGATTCCTTACCAATGTAACATAAAAAAGCCTATGCAGTAACAGTTTACTTGTGCTCTGGTCTTCCCTTCAGAGTTACAAATGTCAAAAACATCATGTAAATCTGAGTTTTCTTTGAACTGAAATTGAAAAATTGCCTCAGACACAGAACTGGCATTTGTTAGATAAGGATGTATACCTAGGCCTTCCAGACACCTTCTGCACTGCTGGAAGGGTACATGGCTCTGATTGGAATATGACTTTTAGGAGGAAGAAGGGTAGAGGAGACAGAGTAGATGTGAGTATGTGCTTAGGTTATTGCTCCAGGAGGCACCAGTGTATCCATAGATACAATTCCTGATAGAGTTTTGCTTGTGCTGGAGGCTTTTTGATCTGCATTTGTGGGGTACATGACTCAGGTTATTTGTCATGGGCCAGATCACCAAACTAAGCTCAGCTTTGCTCAGAGTCGTGTTTTAAGTCTTGTGTTATGACGCGTCATTCTTAAACAATGAATAGTTTCTACATTTATTAAAAAAGGGAAAAGGAAGTTTCTGGTAACAGGGAAAAGCCTAGAAAATGCTAGCACTAGGTTCTTATTGTCAAAAAGGGGAAAAAATTATTGTTTTTTATTCTCATAATTTTCAAGGCATGGAATCTCAAATTTAAGGGCAGTAAAGGGAAGCACTTAAAGAATGATGAGTGAGAGTCACGTGATTAGATAAATTGCCCATGTTTCAGCTTTTCACCCTTACTTTGGGGTCTGAGTAAGAACATTCTGTATAATATTTCTTCCCTTGAGGTAAACCATCATAAAATAAGAGCATTTTCACAGAACAGGAGTCCTCTGTGAGCCAGCAAGATGCCTTTGGAAGGAATACAAGCGTGAATTTTTGTGAAATGGAATCCTTATTGACTGTTTTCTCATTCTGTAACATTAAATAAAAAACTTATTTACATTTTGCTTTATTCAATCATATTAAAGTGGCTTAGTTTGCTGGTGTTGGGGGGGAATGTTTGTTTGGTTCGTTTGTTGGTTTGGTTTTTTTTACAACTTTGCTCTTCTTCTTGTGATATTCTGCCACTTTCTGCCGCTTGAATTGTCAATGCCAGTCATTCTACATTGTGTGATCTTTTGATTTGATACTGTTGCAGATGTCACAGCATACCAGTGTGCACCTCCACAACCTGAGAGACTGGACTTTCATGCTGGACTCTCATTCAGGAAGCTCTAGTTTGGGTCAGTGGGGTCAGGATGTGGCTGTGCGGAATGGGCAGGGTAGAGAACCGTCGAAGAAAAGGTGACTCCGGCTTTTCGCAGCTACCTTCAAATAGCCACAGGAAAAGTCTCTGCACAGTCTGATGCACTTTTGCTTGCTCTTGCACAAATACACAGATGAACAGCCAAGAGGGAGTGCTTCTTGCACCCATAAAGAAATTAACAGGACACAATCTAGCTCTGTATAATTAGTCAGTGATACTAATTCACACTACAGTGATCACTATTATTAATGAGAGGAAGCAGTGTAGTGGGAGATTAGCAAGCAAACCTTTTTGCCCAAAGGGTTTTGGTCATAACAGACACCTGCTGGTGTGTACTCCCTTAACTACAACCATGGGGTCAGGATCACTGATAAGCCTTCTGGCGTGTGAAAGGATCAGGAAAGCAGTTTACTCACTAACAGAAGCAACATTTATTTTCTTCATGCTATTGCTGTTGTTTTGTAGGGTACAGCACCAATTAAAGAAACCTTCTGCCAGTGAAAAGGAAAGTAAATAAAACATCTGTGGAGTAGAAAGGGAAATTTCATAAGGAAGAACCCAGTGTTTTTCCTCCAAGGGGTGCTGTACACATCCACATGCTCAATATATCTCTCTAGGATTACTGCAGGAGAGTGCAGAAGTGTTCTTCAGAGTTATGCTGAAGAAAATACCACTTGTGAAAGTGCAAAAGCAACATAATAGGCAAAAAAGAATACAGCCCGTGGAAGCAGAAGTGGAAATGGATGTAATGTGTCACAATTTATTTTCTGATACAAACACTGAAGATAGATTGCCTGTTCTGATACAATAGATGTGGGTTAGATTTCATCTCAGCACAGTGTATCACTACTATTCAAGCAGCCACTGTAGGCATACAATTACTTGAAGGATGCATCTACAAAGTGATTCCAATGCAGAGAGCTGCCTAAGAGACTTATTATACTGTAATAATATAATTATGTAAACATTACACACTAGAAGTCTTATTGATCCTTGCTACCAAACATGACATCATTATTAATAAAAATGTAATGGAAAAGTAATAAATATGCAAAATAATAGCATATTAACCTAAGTAACACCAACAAATTGCACAGCTTAGCATAAAATTGAAAACCACTAACCAAACACTGTGTGGTTTGTTCATACTAGGAGCAGTCAGGGATCATGCATAATGCAACAGTGCAACTGCTAACAACAGCCTCATGAAGATAATTTAAGCTAGAGCTGGACAAGCTCCAGGAAATCTGCCGAGAGAGTAAATGCTGAGCTCTTCTCTTTTTAAGTGAAAGAGCTCTGAGTTTGGCTCACTGTCCCAGGTGAGTTTTATTATAAGGCAAAGGATCATTTCAAAAGTTAAGGAAAAGATAAGCAGCTAATGGAAAATACAAATATATATGTACATATTAAAAACCAAAAGTGCAAACAAAAAACAACCAACCAAAAGTAACTCTCAAACAAAAAACCCTAGATGAATCCAGACAGCTAGGAAAAATGGAAAAAAAAATAAGGCAAGAAAAATTATGGAGAAAAGAGACAGTCTGCTGTCAAATGTTATTCATTAAACAAAATGTATTACACTGCAGAAAAGAGTCCAGAGAATGTCAGACAACATCACAAAGAAAGTTTAGACTAATATTGTTTGCAGCCAGCTTCATATTTTTTATCCTTCTAAATTCTGAATATTTACAGTTTATATAGACAACATTTTTATATAAAAGCATGTCTTATAATTAGGAAAAGACACTACTAAGGAAAATGAAAAGCATGCAGTTCGAGCAGAAATCACAGGCCTAATTCAGAAATTACTTGTGGAGTTTTGCCCTATATTATTGAAGAGGTCAGACTAGCTCCTTTGAATAGTCTCTTCTGACCTCAGAGTCTACAAAACTCAAATATTTTAGCTAACAGAGGCTTTTCTCACTCCTGGTCTCTTTTTTTTTTTCCTTTTTGCAATGGGATGAGGGAAGAGGTACCTGAATTCTTAAAAAAAATTTTTTTTTCAAGAATAGCATTAGTCTTTACAAGGGCCCAGTGAGTCAAAGGCAGTGTAGAGAATCTGAGTCCCTGGCTTGGAACAGTACCCTCAAGAAGGCTGTGCTATCCCATATCCAAAAATCCCAGCAGCTGTTGAAAGAACTTGCCATCAGAGGAAGAACTTGCAGGGATGCCTCTTTTTTAAGCAATTCTAAGGCCCCAAGGAACATTTTTTATTTTTATTTTTTTTCTGTTTCAAAAACTTATCTGCTGAAATTTCTGTTTAATGAGAAATATGAGAGGTTTAGCTTACTTGAGTGCAATCAGCGCACGCACACACACACACATACACACACATACACACACACACACACCCCCCCCAACCTAAATATCTTGCAAACCACAACTCCTGTGATTTAGTCACAATTGGATGCACAGAAAATTCTTAATAGTGGAGGGCCACAAGGCTGATCAGGGGACTAGAGCATCTCCCTTATGAAGACAGGCTGAGAAAGTTGGGGATGTTCAGCCTGGAGAAGAGAAGGCTGCATGGAGACCTCATAGCAGCCTTCCAGTATCTGAAGGGGGTCTATAAGGATGCTGGGGAGGGACTTTTCATTAGGAACTGTAGTGATAGGACAAGGGGTAATAGGCTCAAAATTAAACCAGGGAAGTTTAGATTGGAAATAAGGAAGAAGTTCTTCACTGTGAGGGTGGTGAGGCACTGGAATGAGTTGCCCAGGGAAGCTGTGAATGCTCCATGCCTGGTAGCGTTCAAGGCTAGGTTGGCCAGAGCCTTGGGTGGCATGGTTTAGTGTGAGGTGTCCCTGCCCATGGCAGGGGTGTTGGACTTGGATGATCTTAAGGTCCTTTCCACCCTAAATATTCTATGATTCTATGATTCTATTATTTGCTAACTATGAATTACCTAATAGCATTTGAAAGGTACATAAACCTTTCACTGAAACTGGCATGAATCTGAAGTCCCAAACTAGAGGAGATTTGAAGGATCTCCTAATAAAATAATAAAGATTAAAAGTCATTTAGTAGTTTTATTCAAAACACTGAGAAAACTTTAACTAGATAATCCTCATCCCTTCTTTATGATATATTTAAGTGTTGGTGAGCACTCTGGAAAGTCAGAATGTGCTTATTTATGATTATTCCCTTAATGCCATGACTCTGAATTAGGAATACTGTTCAGCATGATTTTATTTGTATGCAGTGTTTGCAACTTCCACAATTTTATTGCAGTACTTGAGGTTTATGTTACATCTTTTACAATTAAATATGTGGGTATCCCAGATTTTTGTAATTTTTTTCCCAATACTCATCAGTCAGGAGGAAAGAACAAAAACACATCCTAAACTCTTGGAACACAGAAGAAAAGAAACTCAAAATGTTTAAGTAGCCATAATCAAACATTGTGGTTTCCTAACAGCAAACTCAACTCCCGAAGATTTGGGATTCTTCAGAACACTCAGACAATATATACACTGTTCTACTCTACCACCTAATGTCAAGCTTTGACTTTACACATGCACAAGAGTGAAAGCTACCTCGTCTTGCCGCAGAACACGCTGTCAGTGTGAGAAGGGTAAGCTAAGGAACTGAGATACAGAGAAGTGAAATGACTGAGTATAAGAAGCTAGCCAGACAAGGGGCAAAGCAAGGCATAAAGCTCTGCTATGATTCTGAAACCAAAGTCCATCCAGACTTCTTTTTTTTTTTTTTTTTTGGACAAAACATCAGTTTTCAGATAGTATATTCATTTCATACTAATACGTTAAGGGCATAAATACCAGCATTTCTCACCACTTGAGCATGGAGAGATCTTTTAGTTAAACACTAGCTCCAAATTCTATCACTTTGGCTTCTTCCCAGCTAGTGATTCAGAAATGAAACTTCTTTCAGAGAGAATTTCCCAGGCAGCAGGTGATATCCTGAGCTGCAACAATTTTGGTGGTTTTGGCTGTTCAGTGATTCTTGCTCCTTCCCAAGTTCTTCTTGTTGGAGGTGGATAATTAAAAAAGAGAAGAAACATGTTACACATCCTTAGTGTTCCTATTTAGCTTTACAAAAACTGCCATGGGTGTCTTTGGTTGATGTGCAGTCTTTATTCACAATATCCCCTACTGGGTCTTTCCTTAAAGTTCACATAATTTATATTGTTAGGAGCCTGGCACTGAATTCAACAGGCTGGAATGTCTTACAGAAGGGATTAGATAAGTGTATAAAAAATAATAGTAGGAATGAAGAAAGAACAGCTCTTATTTATCCTCCTTAAAAGAGGAACCAAGTGATAATTGAATGACATGACAGGTCATTGAGTTGAATGACAAGATCAGAAATACACCATGAATATATAACAGATGTAGAAGTACGTAAATAAGCTGTGGAACTTATTGCTAAAGGAGATCACTGGAGACAGAATAAACTGAGATTCTGGGAGGAATTGCACTTTCCCAGAGATACTGACAACGCTTGCAATTCCTATAAGGTGAAACATCAGAGCCTGGAGCATCTGCAAGCCCAGGACATCCTGCCCTCCAGCCATCACCCATGAACATGCTCACTTTGCAGATGATGTCATTGCCTTGCAACAATCTATTTGAAAATGTCAATTGGCATGAGATCTACTGGCCATACTTGAGCTCCTAGAGCCCGTCATGCTGAAAGAGACCCTAAGCACCTTTGCCCCCAAAGACACATGTTAGCTCAGGCCGTCCCCTGTCAGTCTCATCCACAGGACGTAATTGGTTCTACTTTCAGGAAGCAGCTGAAGCAAGCACAAAAAGACAATTTTGTAAGGAATAGGAGCAAATACATCTTGGGGCAAAAGGTGTTAAAGGATCAAGGAGGAACTTCTCCAGAAGCAAGAATTTTAACTTCACTGGTTTTTGAGCTTTCACTGAGTAACCAGATCATATGGACCTTCCATCCGACCTGGGATTGCCATCTCTGTGTTTCTAAATGTTAAAGTGATATTTGACAGAAAAATGTTATGATTCCTCTACTAAATGATTTCTTTTATTAACTTTTGGACACAAATGTCCTCCTAAGTGCCAGGTACGTATGTGCTACAAGAGCATGACATCCTGTTCTCCGTGTATTGGTGGTATACATGGAAGATCATTCTATCAAGACATTCAGGTTTTACAGATAGGGACCAAAACGTCTTCACCTTTTCTCCATCAACCTTTCTATGTAGCATATGGTAGTCTATGTGCTTTGCTTGCCACATCTGAGACAGGAGCTGCACAATAGCTCCAACATTTTAAACAGTAAGTTTGGTAACTTGCTAATTTCCTCTAAATCATAGACAATTGCATCCAGGAACTCAGCACCATAAAATGGTGAGATTTTATCTTGCAAAGAACAGAGTTGGCACTCATTATCATGCTATTGGAATTTCTGTAGAATAAAAAACTAAGTTAAAAAGGAATAAAATTGTATGTTTACCATTACAATCAGTGCTCCCCATATAGATAACTAAATCTATAGTTAACATACATACAAATATATGTGCCTATGTGTATGTGTGTCTATATATACGTATAAATTCATGACTTTTATTTTCTTCTCTACTTTTAAAAAAAGCACATCTTTGAGAGGGCAGGGCAGCTTTCGTTAAAACAAGGATTTCAAGACTAGACAGTGCAGTATTTGCTGATTTGAAGCCCCCCAACAATGGAAGAAAATATACATTCATATATTATTCTTTGTCACAGAGTTTATCTCCTTGGATTTCAGAGCACAAAAGCAATAACTTGCAGTAAGCACAGCTCTACTTTAGCATCTGAACAAACATGAATGCTGCAAATAGTAAGAGCTAAATCTTGCTATTTATTTCATCAGGAGTTTCAGTAATAACTCATAGACGTATTAAATCCTGCATTTTAAACAAAGTCTTAATTCTCATTTTCATAATTGTTTTCTGCTCTAACAATTTTTCTTTTATGTATTGTAACATGAAAGAAGGTTTTTTTCCCCTTAGTCTAACTACCTGGATTTCAGCAGAAACTGTGGTACCTGGGTCCAGCCTGACACACTGCTACAGCTGCTCAACTGCAACAAAAGCCACATGTGGCTATTCAACAAGGCTTATTTATGTACAGTGGAGGGAGTGGATAATAAAACATCTGAGTGAAGAACTTACTCCAAGAGACATATTTTTGTTTCCTGCATATTTGCTTAAACAAATTGTTACTAAGATAATGTATAAGTACTCTGGAATGATCACTTGGAGTGATCATTGCATTTAATTTTTTAGGTTTTTATTTTTTAGCACAGATATGTCTTATGAAATTTGGCAAGAAGATGTTAGGCAAAATGTAAACCACAAGTTGTGGTGAAGCATTCTTTCTGCATTGAAAATTGTAAGGTCACACTTGCAAAGAAGAAGAGTAACAATAAGCGCTAGCAGCGTTTTACATGGCAACTGTGCATTCTAAATACAGTGCAAAACCTTTCATGAGCCTTTCACAAAACCAACATTGCTGCAAACAGATAGCTATTAGTGCTGTAACTATGGATTGTACACTAAAATACACTCTAACCACATGGGACTTCCTTTTGGTAGAAAAAGGAATATCAGCCTTTATTTGCAGCCTTTGAATCTAGCAAGGATCAAGAGAGATGATTCTAACTGCAGCAGAATCTGATGCAACAGGTCTGGTATGAAAGGAAGGGTCTACATCTCTTATGTTAATGGTTTCTGGAATGTGGTAAAAGGGATCCAAAAAAGGAAGAACACACTCCTTCCTCCACCTTTGCTACTACAGCATGTAAGGGAAGAGAGAGAGGTCTGTCTTGGTGTTTTCCAGCTACCACAAAAGAGTCCCTTAAGGTCTGACAACTAACACTCAATCAAGACTGCATTGGCATGGCTACTAACTGATGTCCAGAGGGAGACACTGTCAGCTGTGAATTTGCCTTTGTCTCTTTGCTCTTTTCCTCTCCTCTATCTCTAAGGAATGCAGCTGGCAATTTCTTCCAAATGCTTGTAGTAAATCAGGATGTAAGCAGACCCCCTATGGTTCCACAGAAACAGACAGCCCTGTGTTCTTGTCTGTCTGCTAAGAAGCAGTGAAAGCTGTCACAGGGGAAAGTCCGACTATGCTCATAAATGATCCTCTTAATTTTACTACTGGTATTCACTATGCTTCACTCTTACTATTCTGTCTTCCTCAGCTTGACGAAGAGCCTCTTTGGAAAACTAACTTCCTCCTTGCCGTTTCCCAAATTACTTCCCTCTCTTGCCCCATGCCTTCTTGGGCTTCCCCACTCCAGTTTCTGAATCTCAGAACACTTCTAGCACTGCTCTTCATGTAAGCCTGCACTGAAATTCATTGATATCTAGTACAAAAAATTCATCTCAGGACACTGCAGTACATGTTTCTTACGCATGGCGCAGAGCATTAAGGACAAAGGTGCATTGTACAGTAACACGATTTTTTTTATTCCCTTGCTTATATTCTAACAAAAGCTGAAAATCATCTTTCAGCTCATTTCTCATCTGTCTTTTGCAAGCCTGCTTTGCAATATTTCTAAGGCTAAGCTGGATGGGGCTTTAAGCAACCTGGTCTAGTGGAAGGTGAGCACCTTACAGGCACCTGAGCTCTTGAGATCCAGTAGTGCTGCAGCAACTTTTGGCACAGTTTACTGCATGCTTAGAAAGTCAGGTGCATACAGTCCTAAGCTACTCTTCCCCACAGACTGTACCAGCCAGATTTGACATATCACCCATGTGAAAGTCATGCTGCTGTTCGAGGATGAGACTGCTCCCGCAAATGTGCCAGGGAGCAGCAGGAGCAGTTCTGCTCCTCAGGGAAGATGAGGAAGCCTCGGCGAGGAGCTGAGGGCGACCACAGCACAGGCAGTGGTGTTCCTGCCAGGGCACCCTCTGCACTGCCTGTTCACCTGGGTATAATGATCAGGACAAGTGACCCAGGGCTAGGCAAAACTGGGGCTCCTGGGCCACAGATCTGGGGGTGGCACCATGCAAGCAGGTCAGGGCCAGCAGCCAGGGTTGCGGCGCCCTCAGGGCCATGACTAAACGCTCTGATTTCTGATAACCCCTTCCCTGTCTGCAGAATAAAGGTTTCTTTCACCAGAGGATTTCAGCTTTGCTTTGTGCCATTTGAGCTACACTGGCCACACACAGCAAGTCTGATCAATTCAGTTTCAAACTATTCCTCTTCACTCTTCACCTCTGCTCTGAATCATGAAGGCAGCCACATGAACTTACTTATCTACATGTCTAGACTAAAATTAGGCACAAGTATGTGCTTTATTCACCTCAGTGCTTTTGCCTGCCAGTAAGGCTTTACTTACAGGTAGTTGAACCGTATCTGCAAACCCTATGATGCCACCAGCAAATCAGGAGGGGGCAAGCTCTCATGCCCTCGTGCTCCAGGACGTCTGCAAAAGTGAAGGCATACGCAGCTAAATATACACCTTGAAGGCCCCATACTCCAGAAAGGAGATTTCTGCCCCTTTAGGAAGCAGCTTCAGTGGCTCGTAGGCTGTAGGTCATGTGTTAGAGAGATAAATTAGCCATATAGCTGGGCATAGAAACCCACTGCGCCAAAAATGCACAGTGAGTAGATCATCATTCCTGTAACAACACATTAGCATTCCTGTTTGAGCAGTAGTCTGTCTTATTTTCATTTTTCATATCATACATCCTCTTTTGTAACACCTGAAAGCATTTCTTTACTGCCATGAAAAAATAAAAGACACCAGTATTACAATGCATGCTTATTTTCAGGCACCTGCACAATCCAATGTTTTGACATTAAAAGTCTTTGGCAATCAGTTAGGCACTTGACAAAGACTGAATCAGCACTGTCAAAGATTTATTGTTTTAAGTCCTTCCTGTCAGACATCCATTCACTTTGCCAAGCAGTGTCTTTTAATAACTCTGTTCAGATTCTCAGCACTGCTGCTGTCACTGCTGTTCTTGCACGGTAAGTACAATCAATAGCTGGATGGACAAAAATTAAATCATTTAATGGATTCTGGTTGAGTTGATTTAGGTCACAGGGTTGTCCAATGCTTCTGGCAGCCAACATTATTTCATACTCCAGCATTGTCATAAAAATGCGCGTTTCTACTTTGTTGTTATCTTATGGTGTGTCATAGCAGAAGATGTGGGCTGGCTAGATAATCGTGTGAAGTCATGAGAGGCGCCTCTGATACATCTGGTCAAAAGCCTAGGGGTTCCTTTTTGCCTTCTTGGTTACTACTGCTAGCAGTCAAGTTTGTTTATCTAAGCATGCTCCCTACTCTCACCAAAGAGGATCAGACCTGTTCTACAAGTGTGCAAGTTCTTTTTTTTTTTCTTAATATAAGCCCTAGTATGCAATACAGAGTACACTGGCCTTAGTTTCCATGCCTTACCATGAGAAAGGCAGCATTTGCCACCAACCACTGTCCTGGGGGGAGGGGAAAGGCTGCAGCTATATATTCGCCAAATCAGAAAAAATGGAGTCATAATCCTGGAGTCATGATAATCATAATTACACCAAGTTCTGTAGATCCTAGCAGAGCATGCATTCCTGGGTGTTAAAATAGAGATGCCTGGAACTTTTTGGAATTTGATTGCTGGAAGTTAGAATAGGACCATTCCCAGCCATGTCTAAATTCACTGGACCTGCTGCAAGTTAACCAATAGAACAAGAGTCATCTTTTTCCAGCTGCTGGCTTGCCAGAATACAAGGGTGATTTAAAGGCCTCTTTAAATCCAAAAAGTAAAAACCAAAGTACAATTTATCCCTCTCTTGTAAGTTTAAAAAAAAAAATATGGACATCTGACTGGTGATAGGGTTTATGGGTGTTATAAAAAATAAGAAACCTACATCCTTTAATATGCTGAGAGCTCTTAATCTGAATGGAATATGTGAAAAAGTACATGCAGCTATAGGGAGCATGTTTCTTGCTACAGCAGCCAGAAGTCATTGTTCAACATACTTTCTTACAAATAGTCTGGTACCACAAATTATAGCTGCTCTGTTTTGTTAGAAAGCCCATGGAAAGCTGAAGTAGAAACACCTGAGAAAGTTTTCTAGTTGCATAAAAGGATGTAAATACAGAGTTGAAGTTAATGAGTGATGAATCCAGCTGAGAATGTACTAAATATTATGGTCTACTACAAAAATATGTAATTGTAAGCATGCTTATTGCACCATGCATAATCAGGGATTTTTTTACAGTTTTATTTACTTGATGACATGCAATGTTTTGGAGTAAATAGGCTTTTTAATCTGTTTCTAATTGGCATGTTATACTTCTGAATCAGGAATAAAAGGAATTAATAAATGTTACAAAAATTGGATTAAATATAAGATAAATTAGAATAGAGCATTTACCTTCCTTTGAGTAAGTATTTAGAAATTAAATTACCAATATACTTGAAATGTTAATTATTTACCCAACAGGCTATAACAGCTTGCAGTGTATCATTACAATTTGTCATGTAAATTTATGTTTAGTCATGGAATAAAAGTGTGGGGGGAAAAAATGGGTACTGTGAAAGGGCAGTACATGGGTACAGTCATAGCAGTTGCAGAACAGCATTGACTCTTCTTGATAATTTCAGAGTCTACTAAAATCCTGAACAAAGGAAAACACCAGGAAAATCTGCAACTGGCCTGTACAATTTCTTTTTTAAAAAGTACTCCTTGCATAACTTATGAAGATGAGTTACAAATGTTAGATTAGATCATGGTCAATAGAAGAGGTGAAATGTACTCTGTGACGCAATGCTCTATATATCTTAGGTGTCTCTGTCTTTTTACCAGTCCCACTGAGCACAGCTTTCAAGTCTGCCTGTCTTTATGGAGCCCCGATGAGCCACAGCAGTGTCGCTTTCCATGGAAAAGAAGATCTACATCATCCTTTAATAATTTTAGCATCTAAATCTCTCCACCAACCTGTAGTGCCCACTTGATTTCTGCCTTATCATGAGGGTCCTCATGCCACTGATATTCCTGGAAGAGGTAACCTGGGGCAGGCAGTGTCTGCTCTTAGAACAGACAGTCTGAGCTGCAGTCCCCAGAGCATCTTTTCTGTGGCACAGGGCTGAAAGCAGCAGATCATTCTTCACTGAAGACTGTCCTGCATAGAGGAGGCAAAGATGATTCTCTTCTGGTTCTGTAGCTCAAGATCTCAGTAGTTGGAGGCAGGGAGTAAGTTAATGCTGTGATGCCCTAATTCTGATGAAACGCAAAGGGCAGCAGACAGAAAGCCACTAAATGCATAAGAAAAAAGAAGTTTTTTTGGCATTGTGTGTTATCAACTTCAGTAGTTTTATTGAAAGCATCTTGATATTTGATGCTACAGACTGCTGGGTACATGATGAAGCCTTCTTATGTAATATCTTAGCTGTTGCACCCCTGTGGTTGCAATCATGCAAACACAGACCCAAAAGGTTTTTCTAAAAAGATACAGACCTTTTTATAGCTGGCTTAAAACAAACCCTTGATTTGTTAAAAACTGACTAGCTAGTTGCATTGTTACTTCCTCGTATCTTTTCTATTGGCAGGTTGTGCTATTAGGGCTTTGATAACAGCTAACACATTCTACCAATAATCAGCATAGGTGGCTATTCTCTTACTAGACTGTCCTCTAACAATATGAGGACCTAGCTCCTACTGCCTTGATAACAGTAAGAGACTCAGTGATCATTAATTCATATCTTGGCATTGTATGAAGAAGATATAAGTCCTGTTACATCAACAATTTGGGTACAGCTCAAAAGCTGAGATACAGTAAAAGAGAGATAAATGAAATGACAAGCTCTGTCAAGCATCACTTTAGGCTTTCAAAGTTAAAATACAAATAAATCATGAAAAATAGTGAAAAACAGTTATTTATTTTAGAGCTATCTCTAGATAGCTACAGTTCAAAACTATCTAATTCACTATTAATATAGACTGGCAGGTGTCTGCAGAAAGACACACCCCAAATACATTGAAATCATCACAACACTCAGCATATGCTGCTCACATATACTGTAAGATTCACCTATCTCACATGCTGAGCTTAATTTAGGATTCAAATATTACTGTATCCCAACTGCTCTGTAGCTGGTGTACAGAAGATGAAGGACAGAGATGACATCCATCCTCTGGCCAAAGAGATTTGACCACTCATCTCCTCCACAGTGCCCTATCTGCTAGAATATAGAAAATTCGATGTGTACGAGAATCTGAAAGGGAGACTTCTTCCTTGTGTGGAATAACTGCGTATTTAACAGAAAGGAAAAGGGAAAGCAAGAGAAGTCGTGACTCACCAGGCCTTGCTGTACTGAGTGCTTAATATAAAAGTCCCCAGGGCAGAAACTGGAAAAGAGCTTTTCCCCTTGTGCTGAGTGTCCCCACCACTAGGGCTGGTATTGATTAGATCAACTAAGCTATTGCTTCATACCCCGCTGAAATGCATTGGCAGGACAGATTGAGAGTTTTGCTTCTACAGCATCACTCTGCTACTAGCAGGATTATTCTGCTGTGTTCAAGTCCCCTCAGACGGTGGGAGAATCTAAACTTTGTTCTTTGGCATTTACAGAGACTATGCTACTTGCTGTGCCATTGGCTAAGAAGGACATGCTGTTCCCTTCTGTTAGCCATGTTTTATGTACCGCCTGTTTTTGAGAGCATCTGTGAAATCAAAGCCCTGTGCTTCAGATATTAACCAGGTAAACAGGCCTGAGAAAAGTGCCAGGCCACTCAGTGGTGTCAAGACAGAAGCACTTATGCACAGGCTGCAGATCAAATGTGAGTTTTACTGGCAGGAATTTTGATTTCTAGGTTCTTTAGATACCTCCAAGACTGGAGCAGCTGCAATCATTTATGAGAATATAGATTTTGGATGTGAGAGCCTAGCATGGCATTTTAGGAGATAAAGACCATTATGAGTCACCTCTATGTGGCTGTGGTTTCCACTAAAAAGTACTAAAACACCAGAGTCCCTCTGTGGGTTCTGCCCTAAAGCAATAAGCAGTCTTCAAATTCCTTCCTACCCCTGAGCCTCCCAGGGGACAAAGCAATTATTTACAAAGTCAATTGGCCCACAACAGGGAGGACTTTTTTAATATCATTTTTCATTCCCATACCTGCTTTTGTGCCCTTCTTCAAGACTTGTATTATTCTTCATTCTGTTGCCTGAAGAACATGCACCAGGCATATTTAAATTCACCATTCCCCACAGGGAACTCTCGCAATTAACTTGCTGTCCTGGTGTGTGGATGAGTAAATTGGGAATGGGCAAACAGTTGATTTGTATCTATGGTGAGCAACTCCTGTGATGCTTAGAAAAAGTACTGGGGGGTGAGGAAGGAGGAGAACCAAGAAAGAAGAAAACCTACTTTAGTAAGAAAGATAGATTTTTAAGTATCCAATGAAGCCTTAAGCCAGGTCTTCAGGTTGAGTTCACTGGTATAACTCAGTTGACATCAGTTTTTATCAGAGATTTTGCCTTCAGAAAAAATGTTTCAATTTTCCCTACGTTTAGATCTGGGGTTCAGTTTACAGTCCATAAGTATTAAAGAGCCATATCCAAGAATCTACCTCTGCAAGGTTTTGCCTGTGGTTTAGGTTTGGTCTTTTTTTTCTATCATGAAAGAAAAGAAGTAGCAACATTAAGTAGGGGAAGGTTCTTGTACTAACTCCAATCTATACGATCTCAGTTTGTCAGTGGCTGAACTTTTTCTGTCTGCTTTTACTTCATTTTATAGTTCTTAGCTGATGGAAACTTTCATTTTTAGTCTTACTGTTGGTTCAGAAGCTTCGAAACTCAAGATGTGAAGTTTGTGTTTTCCTTAGAAGGCTGCATGCTGTTCTCCTAATAGAAATAGCTCACTCTTGCTCACACTGACAGGAATATTTAAATGCATCCATCACTGACAAAGCTCAAATAAAATCAGATATTAATCAAAGGCTTCAGGATTTTTTTCTCTCTTCTTTTAATTTGAAAGGGCTACAACTATAGAATAAATTCAGCAAGAGAAAAATCAGTCCTGTTGAAGAAAATGCACATCAAAACTACTGGAGATGTTTTTGCCAAAGGCAGTGCCCACATCATTCTTTTCTACCCTATTATTTCTCTTACATTCTTCCATTTCATGAATTAATTTGAGGCTCAGAAAGGCTGGCCTAGGGGCCATGTAGTTTCCTGGCTTTTTATGAAAGAGCACCTGAGAAAACACCAGTGGTTCAACACCTAAAACTGACCCAGAAAATACAGCAAAAGCCATGCTGGTAGAAAGAGATCCAGCTTTGTAAAGAGCCAGGACCCCCAAATACCTGTGTGGTTTGCTGGGGTAATTATGGACTTCAATCCCTCTAGCAAATTAAGTTACAAGATAATACTGTATCTCATCCCTACAATGTAAAATAGTCTTCTATCAGTCCCCTGTATATGCACAGAGCCCCAGGCCTTGGACTGACATGGCAGCAGTAGCTCTGCCTACCAAGAAAGGCAGTCTAGAAGGTTCTTTTTCATATTGGGCAAAATAATGGAGAATGATAGAACGAATACTTATATATCCATACAAACACAGTTTTATAGACAGAGGATGATTGCTTGAGTACTCCACAGCCTTCCTCACCTCCTCACCTCCCTCCAGTTTCTATTGGCTAACACCAAGAAATCCATTCTGAAATATCATTTTATTCTATCCTGATGCTTGGAGAAGTAGAAAACACTACTATGAGAAGGTTGTAGTTTTCAATGCCGGTCATTTTATCATCTAGTCAGAGACAAATAGGTCAGTGCCAGTAGCAGAAGGCAAAAATACACCCCCTCTTTCTCCCATATGGACATGGATTCAGAGATTTTTCCTTCTGTCATGGGGGTGGATGAGGTGCTGGGTGTTCCAGCCCCATATAAAAGACCCTATTATGATATTTTTGTTTGAAAGACCAGCTGAGAGTGCATAAAGGCACCCACACAAAGTTTCCTCTCCCACGCTTCTTCCAGTGTGCTTTGGAATTGCAGTTCACCATTTGCTTTGCATAGCTGTTCAGCATCCCTGACTTTACTTCTCCTAATGGTTCAGCACACTTTCTGTGTAAAATGATGCACATTACACCTTATTTTTCATACAGGAATAAAGACAAAAGGCTTTCTATTATATATGCAGGCAATCTTCTTTTTGTAATTATCAGTATAGTCCCTTTGAAATAAAAAAATCCTATGTTATTTACTGGCTGAATATCTGGCCATATTCAGGTGTAAAACGTAGTGCTACTATGTAGTGGAAACAATTTTAAGTAGTAAATATGATACATGAAAAAATATGGATATGCTTTAAATCTTATAACTAAAGATCTACAACTCCCTTTCACTTTCTTCTTTCTCTGTCTAGCACGAATACATATCACTTCACTATGTACTGCATCTGGGACAAGGCTTTCTTTTCAGATGAATGATAGAAATCTTAAGCTCTGTTTGGAACTGCATTTTTCTAGCAAACCATGGACTACAGTTTCAGATGGGTTTTGGTGTCCAGATTGCAATAGCAAGCTGTAAAGAGAGATGCCTCTTATTTTTTTTGAAACAGTATTTTAAAGTAAAGGCTGTAAGATTTAATGGCTGTTGTTTATTCATGTCAGAGGTTAAACTTTTAACTGCAAGAATATTTCTTATTCAAAAACAATGCAGGAAATAAAATGCAAGCAAGGAAGTATAAGGTCTGAATTCATAGGCACGGTATTAAAAAAAATACATCATAGCCATATAAAATTGGGCATAAAATTTGCTTCTTAGAGTGAAACATGTCTTACCAAACTGTCCATCTCAGAAAAGTTCCTCCTGTTTCCTCTGTTCTTGCCAAGGATCACTTTCCCTACAGATCCTAGTCAGATAATGAGTGTTACCCTCTAGATATTGCTCTCATGGGAAAACATATTTTTAGTTGTGCTGTAGCAGACCCAGTACCTCATACTAACCAACTCTCTGCACTTAGAATCAACAGAGATACAAGAATCTGCAGTTCATATCTCAGCATTTCTACAGCAAAAGAAAGACAAGCAGCTTTTCATGAAAAAGCCCTTGTGTGCATTCAACTGCTTTCCTGGGAAAAGTGCTCTATGAGAAGGTACACCGGTTAATTCCTGCTTTCTGCTTTGCAAGGACACCTAGGCAGAATCAGAGATCATTGCAGCAGGTAGATAGAAGTACTACCTGCAAGTATTGCTTTTGAAAGCCATTACACCAAATCAGTCAGTTGTAGAATATAAGCTAGTCCTGTATGGGATCAAAGGACCACATAGGATCTACATGACTCAGAATTCTGTCTCTGGGCTTGCTCTGCGCTCAGCTGGCTCATGGCTCTCTGCACCATGTCCCAAGAGCTTGGGGTGCTGCAGAATGAAACAGTGAGATCTCCAAAGCATGCTGGGTAAAGAAAAGACTAAAGGAAAGGTCATGACAGAACCAACTTTTGCTGCTGAGCTTGGAAAGGCATGCAAAACTACCACTTTTTTCAAGTGAGGCTCAGCTGCAAAGACATTGCTAATTGTTGTTGTAAAGACAGATTAATGAGCTAGAGCATTCATAGGAATACACCTACATAATACCACTAGACACTGCATCTCATTTATCCATTTCTGTGCAAGACATAGGTTGTTAGCTCAGCACAAGTCTATCCATGCTGGAGGGGCTTTGCTCTTCTTCCTAGGACAGCCTGAGCTTCAAGGGTTTGATGTGTTAGCGTACATGGTTTTGAGGAGGAGGAGCTGTCATGCCAGTCACTTAGTCCTGTGTCAAGGACTTCCCATTTAGCTTCTCCTCCAGCAAACTGCAAAGCTGAGGTCACTGAAGTCCACTGTGGGACACTAACATGGCTTTCATGACCATAAGACAAGAAGCTTTATCAGTACACCAAACCAGTCCTTTCCTTGCACTGGTCCTATTTCAGTTTCCAAACTACTTCTTGGCTTCAGCAATCTGTTTAAAGACAGCCATGCTTCACTGAAAATTGCTGTAAACAAATCTGTGTGTTGATGTAGGGTGACATCCTCAAGATATAAAGGATATGAACCAATACCCGGGCATAATTTCTGTATCTTCTCAGAGCCCATCCTCCCCCACTTTCCTTCACTCCTTCCCTCTCCTTCCTCCTTTCGCACATCAAATGCAGAAATTTATCATTGACTGTTCTTCAGGGAATTAATGATTCCAGGAAAGCACTACAATGACAGGCAATTTGTGCAAAGACATTCAAAGATTTCCCAAAATGGCAGTGATGAGGACACTTTTAAAGGAGGGATGTGACCTGTGAATCTGAAACATGCCAGGCTGCAATTTGGTACAGCGCCGAAGGGCCACTGATACCACAACTCTCACCTTTCTTCTCATTATTTTTAGATTTGAATGAACCCAAGACAAAGACAGCATGATTAACGCTGAAACATTTTAATGACAATACACAGCTGACAAATTTGTATGATGTCCTAAGAGTGTCTCTCTTTTAATTAAACAAGGACTCAAGAACTGTTTGAGCAAGAGGTTCACATTAAATAGGAAAAAAAATATTAGTCAGCATAGACTATGAGAAAAGGCACCTGTAACAAAACAAAGTTCTCTTGGAGCATGGTATAAACATGTTTCCAATTGCAGAGTTGATAAACTAGCAGAAATTATGCAAATACATTTAGTTTTAGTTTTAGTTTTATTTTCTTACCCTCTCAAGAAAATACTGAGCCATTCAAAGAGCTCACCAAGGTGAAACAACACAGAACAGATTCTATCGTTTATATACTGTGTGTTGGCCAGGCTCTTCAAATCTACAAAAGAAATGCCTCTTTACACAGGATTTGATATATTAAGCGTGCACACTTTATAAATGCAAACAAACTTCCATCCTTTAGCACAGACTTTTTGTTTGGGTTTGTTTTGGGTTTCTTACTTACTGAAAAACAAGAAAATCTGGGAAAAAAAATCCTAATGGAATGCAGTGGTCATTAGATTAGACTCTTAAATGAGGTTTGCATGAGAGAAAGTCAACTGACTTTACTGTTGCTGAAGTTGAAATGTGAATGAGAGATCTATAGAAATACACGTTTCAGTATGATCAGTCGATTAAGCAATCTCATTGTTCAAACACAGCTGAATGCCTTGCAGTTATGAGATTTTAGACATCAATACTGTTTTTAAAAGTCAGTATATTACTTTCTCCTCTGGAAGTTTATTGCAGTCTATCTACACTGGAGTTAGAGGACTCCTGCTGAGCAGTAAATGCATTGAGACTGAGTATCATGAAAGAGATCAAGCAGTTGAACCCAGCTAGTCAGCCTAGTCATCACTAATTGTTCCTGAGCTTGATAGGAAACTTAAATCTTTGCTAATTTGTCCAAAAAAGGACAGCTATGAACACCTACAGTCAAGTTTACTGGAAGACAGAGCACTGTTTCTCCTAAAAAGAGATGTTACAGTGACTTAACTAAAATACTACCAATTAGGAAGGTCTATGGGAAAAATTTTTGGTCCAGCCTCTGGGTTATCACACAGTAGTAAAAGGGTTCTACACATTAAATTAATTGCTGGTTCACTTAAAATTAATAATATATTTCCCTAGTACTTTAGTCAGCTTGCCAGAGGGTGTCATTTAATCAACAGACCTGGCTGAATTTTTAATAATTTCATGATCTCTGAAGCATCAAATATAAGGTATTGCAGGAGGTAAGATAAGCCCTCAAAAGCCCTCTTACCTAGTCATTATTAGGAGATAGACAAAGGGAAAGACTGGAATAGATTCTTCTCTCTGGTACATTGACTTAAATAAAGAATAAAACTTGAAATTGCAAAAACAAAGCAAAATCTAAATCAGTTTCAATGTTCTTTAAAACTGCACTAACGATTCTTAAATATATGGCAACGTTTTCCTTTATGCTCCATTTCCGTGGCCGGTTCTTATATTTACTGCCTTGTTTTTTTGTTTTGTTTTGGTTTTTTTTTCAGCTTTGTTGTCATAGTCTCAGCAATTTACGGGAATAGTTTGTAAAGCATGAATACAGGCAGCAGGTAAAAGAGCTGGGCAGAAGAGGAAGAAAAGTTACAGATGAAGTGGAAACAGCTCTGTCATTGCCAACTAGAGGGGAAAAAGTGTCTGAGATGCAATTAGTAAATACTGTGATTCCTTCTGAGCCTTTTGTGGGTTTAGGCAATTATCTATTGCTAATGAGAACTGCACAGAGAATTCAAATTAAATTTGGGGAGGATTTCAAGTTTTCAAATGGTAGATTCATCATGACAAGGATAAAAGCTCCAAACATTGCAGAATTCTGTCTCAAAGCAAATTCTGACAGGAATTTGTTGGGGTTCTTTTTCCCACATTTTATATTCTCATTTAAAATCAGAAGTAATTTCAAAAAGAAAAATTAAAATATTGTACTTTAAAGAAAACACTCAGTATTATGAAGATACTCATTCCTCCCTCCTCACCCCCCCCCCATTTTTTTTTTTTTCTCTCTTCTTTAGGAAAATAAGCACAATTAGATGCATTAATTTGAAAGAAAGGTATTTTCCGGGGCAAAATAGTCTGCCAACTTTTTCTTTAACCTAGTTTATTGCTACTGCAAGTGAAAGTGGAACACCTAGAATATTGCTGTCATGAAATCAGGCTGATATATTTTTTGTTCCTAGGTGCAATACTCAAGAGTGCATTCTTATGCAGAACTGCTCTGGAGGATAGAAGGAAGTCCGCCGCAGAAAAAGAGTAAGTAAAAGGTGAACTGCTACATTTCAGACCTTTTGAGGCAGCAGACAATATGGTAGCCAATATTTATTCTTAAGAAACCATCATGGTACGTTAATGAACTGAGGCTGCTCATTGACCAGTGGATTGCATCACTCCTGCCCAGTGGTACTTCTGCAGTGATTGATAGGCACAGAGCAAATTTGAATCACTCTGCAAAATCTGTGATTGATATGAATCTCAAGGAAAATTGAGCACACGTATATACAAAAAATGCAGGATACTAGATTTCAGAAGGAACTTGTCTTTTAGGCTCCAGTGATGTTCTAGTAGTGCCAATGACTTCAGATACAAAACATTACATACCTGCAGCACACTGCAGGGTCAGAATCTTTGGGTGCCTTCCTACATAAAGTCTGAGCTTCATGCCACCAAGCTTTCCACAAGACATGAGAATAGTCTGATACAATTTTGGTAACGATTTTGTAAATGCTCAACTGTATGTTTGAAGTTTGAGTATTAACCTTTCACATTAAAACGATAGGGGGAGGTGTACAGTCTGTATTTTACATAAACTCATTTACATTACAGTGGTGTATTTTCTAAGCAAGGGAAAACAATTTTGCTCTAAATTGCAAAATCTAAAAAGACAAAGATAAATTACAATCCAGGAAAGAAAAGCAATAAACAAATAATCTTAATGGTAATCACCAGTATCTCTTGCTAATTACAGAGTCTCTTCCCATCCCCTCTTTTTTTTTTTTTTTAAGTGAATTCAGTTAATGTAATAAATTATTTGTCTTTAACAGCTACTTCAAGTTACAATGCACTGCATTTATATCTCTCCCCAACATTCAGCTCCTTTTCTCTGTACAATTCATTCATGAGATAAATCCCCAGGATAGGTAGGAGATTTAGCCTGATCTACTTATTTACCTTACTCTTCCAGGGTAGCAGGCATCTCCATCTATCATGTAAATCCCTAGCAGGTCCCAAAAACATTGCTTAGCTCCCACCTAATATCATAAGCCTCTTCATTGCTGCCAGTCTGCATTGCCAAAACTGCCTAACCACTGACACCACTCAACAACTCCTAAGATGCTCAGGGATCTGGCTCAGCCTAAAGCTTCACAAACGGATTCTGACAGTGGTTGGGAGAATATCCTAAAACTTGTCATTTGTCAGTCAAGACAGCAGCGCTAGTACAGTCTGGCAAGGGCGAGCCCAGCCTTATTGAACCTATAAGCAGGCAGCTGGGAGTACAGGGAAAATAAATAAAGACAGAGTTATCCCTAAATGAGAGGTCCTAAATAAGGATTCAAACCCCAGTGTGGAGCAGGAGCTGGATCTGAGACCATCCACATCCCACAGAGGAGCTCAAAACAAGCTATTCTCTGTGAGTAACGCAGTTCGCCCAACTGCTCAATTACTTTGCATGAGTAATGATAAACGAGTAACTTGAGGTTACTCGGAGCATGGTGACTGCCTAATCACTGGGTTATGGAATCAGCTTCTCTCTTGTGTAATGAATATTTAATAACAGCATTTCCTTTCCTCACAGAGATGTCACAAGGAAAAATATGTTTTAGATTGTTAGGTGTTCAGATACCAGGAAAATGAAACCATCTAAAGTATAATCAGCTATCCAACAGGCCTAAGGCATGAGAGGCCATAGAAAAGATGGATTTAGATGGTACTAGAGATTAATAGGAGTGTATTTTCATTTATATAGAGCAACAAGAAAGTCACATCTGAAGCAGAAAAGAAGGGAGAGAAGAAACAAAGGACTAAAATATTAAAATGCAGCAGAATGAAAGTTTCAGTAAGCAATTTGACGGGGATGAAAACTCTGGTGAACAAACAAAACCCTTTTTTATGTTTTCAAGCTCTACACCATTAGCTGAACCTTTCGTTGCCAACTTGTTCAGCTGACAAGTGCCTTGTTGCGCTTGTGAGAGAATGTAAGTATTTTAAGAAAATGTCTAACTCTTCAGCTCAGCAGGCTGAAAGTTCAGAGGGTAGAAAACCATTTACCATGTGAATAAACTGCAAAATGCCTTTGAAAATTACATTTTTAATTACAGTTGACATTTCTGAGCCTCCTGCTGATGGTATCTCTCTAAAAGAAAAAAAGTTACATAATTTAAGACAGAGAAAACACTACAGGAGACACTGCAAAACAGTTAACAAGCTACTACTGATAGAGGCATTGACTTCACTTTGCCACTCAACAGTTTTGTCTAAACACCTCTCATGCATTAACAAATGAACTTCGTCTCACATAAAGTCTCTAAATTTGCAAAGTAGCAATATTTTTGATTCATTGAGAGAGTTCCGGAGCAATTTATAACTTTTCAGATCAGCAATTGAATTACTGTTTTATTCCTTCACCTGCGATCCAAATCTCTGTCCTTTTGTGGTTCCTCCAGTGTCAGGGATACACTCTTCAGTGCTGAATAATTTCAAGGGGAAGCTGCCTTATTGTATTTCCCTCTTACAGCTCAGATTTTACAGAAAATGCTGGGGATGCAGGGGAAAGGGAATCAAAGGAATATAAGCGAAATTCTGTGAACCCGGGTCGTTTGGGGCTGAGAAGACTGAAAGTCAGACACTGCAGCCTGAGCAGTGAGGATTGCAAATGCACCCGGGCAAGATACAACAACCTTAAACAGAAAGGCCAGGTGACTATGCAAACCACCTTCTTTTGGTTTTGTTTTTCAGCTATTGCACCAAACCAAGTGGGAGATTACAGGAAGCCTCCCATTCCTGAGCAACCTACAGGAGAACCTGAGCTCTAACACTCAACACTCTTGCATTTTTCCCCTTTGGCAAAGGGAGAAATTATTACTCTGGAACAGAAGCATTTTACCAGCTACCATGACTTCCCCTCCTTCATGGAGGAAGGGCCTTGAGCATTAGAAAGTCTATAGGACTTCAAAGAAACATTTTCATTCCAAGGGTCTAACATCCACTCAGTTAAACCTGAAAAAGTGAAAGGATTATCTCCCACATTGCTATGCTGACAAAATTACCCTTTTGGCTACAAACATGCCAGTAAGCTGAACCGTGCTAAACGGTCCTCCTAGTCACTGAAACACAATTATCTGTGCTGTTAAACTGTGAGAGCAGTGCCTGGTACTCTGCTTAGTTAGCATAGGCATTTGGCCTGTACTAACTAATTGTTTCCTAAATGATGCCCAGTTACAGTTCAGGAGTTAAGCACAAGCAACAGCCATTCATAAGATGCAGTTTATGTGTAGCTAACTGATTTTGGAGACTAGCAGAATTTCCTTATGTGTAAGGAAAGCTTTCTGTACTGGTTGGGCTCATTAGTCCAGATCTTTCCCAGAATCATTGCACTCACTAGGAAAGATGTAGTGATGAAAGCTACAGTTACTATTGACTTCTTCTAGCACAGATATGCCTCAAAATCAAAACAGCTCCTTATGTGCCATGCTCACCTTGCTCTAGCCTGCTCTACCCAAAGTAAGTTTTCTTTGCTCTGAACTATGAAAGTATCCTTCTAGTACTTCTAATTCTAACCATTAGAAGCCAGCATATTCACACATTATTTTGATCCTTATCAAACTCAGCGTTAAAGACAAGAACCCACTTTTGACACAGATACAAGCTAGTAGGTAGGAGTGATTAAACAACATGAATATGAACAGCATAGAGCTATATGAATTGGATATGTTCCCAGATATTTGTACTAATGTGATTGTAACCTTATCACCATCTACCTCCTCCAAATATAGATAATTAATTTATTTTGAAGGAGTTAAAACTGACTTGGAATTGAGAAAATGACATATCTGATCGACTAAGAACTCACTCTAGTCCAGTCCTATGCCTCCATCAAAGAGCAGGACCAGTTAAATGAGTGAGTACCTCCTGGCAATCAAATGTCAGATAAACCATGCCTCCACATTGAGCTCACATGACCTTTAAGAGTTAGCAATTGATATTGAACATGAAAATCAGATTTTAGAGCTTTTCCAGAATCTTACTTATTATTCTTTATCACAGTTCAAGGTATTAACTGTAGCCTTGTAAATTACCAGTCTCAAAATCTCGAGTGCTAACAAATCATTTTTATGCTGAACATATGAAAAGAAAGCTAAGACAGAAATTCAAATTTCAAATCAGCATATTTTTAAATGACCTATAACTCAAAAAAAAATGACACTGTGCCTTTGAACTTTGCAGAAATTTTTCCTTTCTTTCATAGGAGATGTGGCAATTTTCTGGCCAGGTTAAGGTGCAAGTTCAGTAAAGTATCACTATTCAAAAAGGATGTAAGCATATGCTTAACTTGAAGCATGCACTTAAGTCTCTTTGACTTAATGATAGGATCTAAGCACATATTTACATTTAAGCAAATGTCTGAGTTCTTTCCTCCATAGAGACAGATTTAAGCTTGTGCTTCAGTGCTTTCACTGTCTAATTTTCCAAGACAAAGCTATAGGTAAAAATAAAATAGTGCGGTAGAATACAAGCTGCTTGCCAGATAAGTACATATAAACAATCAACCTCTGCAAAATTATATGCAAACATAAAGATGCACAGCTCATTAGTTAGGCACTGAGGGGGAGAGAGTCAATGAGCCTCTGAGCTGGTGTCCCAGCTAACAGAAATTACAAAAGCTGGATCTTTTAGCTAACTGAAAAAGTGATGGGAAAACTAATACTGGACTTACAGCCACCTTGACTGAATATGAGGTTAAAGCAAGAAAGAAAATAATAGTAAGTGGTTCTTTGGATTTGACTCAAGCCCGTTACAGGATGGACATTATATGAGGACAAATAGCCTCAGGCTATCAGTGGCTGCTGTTGCACTGACTACCTTTGAAAAAAGTGCAGGATTGTAGCAATGGGACAAACAGGAGAGAGCAATGCCTGTAAAGAGATCAAGGTAGTAGTTTTCTGATTGATTGGTACTTTGAAATACTTCCAATAATATAGAGAAACATATCTCTCTGCATAGGTACAACAAAATTTTGTCATCTGAATCATGTCTAAAAGTCACACATAAATTAACCTTAGGTAGATAAAATGGATGAGAGAACAAACTGCTGAGATAGGCTGATTTAAGTATATGCTCTGAACCATCATAGCAATTCAGCTATGATGTTCTAGTTCTGCTAGTTATACTTGTACGATGGGGGGCAAAGATGCCTTAGGCAAGTTTTAAAGTGGCCTTCATATCCCCGTGACGGGCGGATTGGAACTAGATGATCTTAAGGTCCTTTCCAACCCTAACTATTCTATGATTCTACAATTCATTACAGAATCTGAAGGGAAACAGAAGCAACAATACTTGCTCCTCACAACTGGGCCTCATCACACAGATTAAAGGTGAAAATAAATTACTGCTAGTCATGTAGACTGACTATGTAAAAGACAGCTACATCAGGACAGAGCAGTTGTCCTTGACTTTTCTGAATTCAGGAGCCAAATACCAAGCTATTTGGTGTAAATGGACTTTTTATTGTTAATATTTTATCCTTCATTCATTATTGTTTGCAATAATTTTTTCTTATTTTCAGTATTTTCATGGTACTTAGTCTGTAAGGATCACTGAAAGAATTAATGGTTTTCTAATAGAGGTAGAGTTACAGATAGATACAGATATAAAACTGATGAGATCTCTTAAAGACATTTCCATACCTAGCTCAGATTTCTAAGTGTAATCTTATACAAATTCAAACTAGAAAGATGACTCTCCAGAGAATACAGTACAATAATCCTAAGGCTCTATTCATTAAGGAAGGTTGGATTGGAAAGAGTTCCAGAATAATACAAGAAAAATATAGTACAGTATTAAAAGAGGAAAAAAGAAAAAAAGAGCACGCATGCTGAGTAACCTTAACTGAACAATTAAATGCATACTGAGAATTTTTCTCATGAGGTTATTATATAGTCTGTAGCACATCCTACTAGTACTAGGGAACATTTGCTTCTGAAAATAGATATTTCTGCTACTATGAATCATAGGTGAGCTGCAAGCTAATATCAGTATTTCAAATGAAACAAAAATCATATCATAAATACAGAAAATGCCATGAAACCAAAGAATGTACTAAAGCTAAAATATATAAACCCAATTAAATATATATATTCCTTTTCCTTTAAAAACTGTCATTTTTCATATCCATCAACAAATCAGGCTGAGATGTAGCTATTACTGACTAGTCTTGACTAAATGCATCACTTGGCCTTTTTCATAGCTGGACAAAAATAAGATAAGCAGATTATTTAAAAGGATACCTGGATCATTAAAATGAACTAGTGACGACTGTTCATCTTATAACCACATTTTCATACTTAATTAAGTATTCAAAGTGTATCTGAAATTAAGCTGAGTTAACAGGGTAGCAAACAAAAGACAGCAATGCGATAATTCCATGACTATAGTCACTAAGGGAGGCTGCACTGGAAAGGGTTTCTCAATAACATGCTATAGCATAAAATCCAAAGTATAGACATGAAGTAATTTAAACTGAATTATGCAAGATATTTGATTACCGGACTTGACAGAGACCCATTTATTTTTATATCCATCATGCCAGCACAATTATGTCCTACAATGTCAATACTGAGCTTGTGAGAAGAAAAAGATGGTATTTTAGATAAGATTCTTGGATAAACTGGCCAACAGGGAAACATCGGAAACCAGATCACACCATTAATAGACTGGGTTTAGAGCTGCAAGGCTTAAAGCCCTACTCTATGCATCCAACTGTCATCTCCCACTGCCATGCATTGACAGCCCAGCATCTTCCCTAATACCGGAAGCATCCCAGTTACAGCACTGTGCAGCTTTGTTCAGGTTTATTTGTTTCATGCAAAGGCAGTATGAACGTTTTTTTTACTTTTTTAGGGTTGGGAATAACCGCATGTGCACAATGCTTTGAATTAAAAAAGAATAATCCCAGTTCTACCGTGCTATGCCCTTACCTTCTCATGTACAGTTAATTTCAATGCTTGAAACAGATGTGCCACTTTTCGGATGACCATGCTGTTTGCAGCCATTCCTGGATACAGTCTGGAGATATCACCTCATGAGAGGGGGTAGTATTCAGACAACTTATATAGCAGTTAAAGAGAAAGGCTTCTCTGCATAATTATTTCAGAGGGAAATTTAAGCAACAGCTCTTGGGGATGTTTCTCTCTAAATAACAAGGGAGATTAAGGTGACTAACCATCTAAATGAAGCATCGAAATATCTCAAACTTAGGAAATAACCCCACCACCCCAACCTCCACCACACTCCAAACCAATTTTTGTAAATCAAATTTTCATTATGATCCTACTCTATAGGCACATGATAACTAAAACACAGTAAAAAATACTGCACTATATGCTCTCCTTACATACTTGTAGGATGTACAGCTGTCATTTAATATTCCCATTTAAACATTTCCCTAAGATAAAGAGGCATCACAGTAAATCAGGTTTACACTACCATAAAATGACTGATGGCCATGTTAGGTCTGAATTGGAAGAGGTAGGAGTGTACCACCCCCTAGATTTATGAAAATGAAATAGAAACAAAACTAAACTAGACTAAAATTAAATAAAGCAAACAAAACACAGATAAACAAAAAAAAAACAATTTATAAATAAATAAAATATTCTTTCCAATTCTAACCTGATTTGTGTCTGCTTTGTGTCTCTGAAAGGGTTTCTGCTCATAAAACCCCTTGGCATATAAGGTAAATAACGGTCACATCATCATAAAATTTCATGAGAGTGCAGGGAACGGAAAGGAAAGGAATGAAATGGAACGAAATGGAATGGAATGGAATGAAATAGAATAGAACGGAATGGAATGAAAAGGAATGGAACGGAGTGGAAAAGAATAGAACAGAACGCTATGCTATGCCAGGAATATAGGCTTGCTAAACAAAGGGACAGCAGCAGGGCTGCGGGGGGCCCTTCAGCCCCGCATCATAGTGCCAGCCCGCGCCAACATGGCATCACAATGCTCTGGGGCAGTATAAAGGCCGGTGCCCTCCGGCAGTGCTTTGGAGCTGCAGTGCCAGGCACTGG
>WYDI02012181.1:0-24474 GCA_009867235.2 Psittacus erithacus
TTATTATTTAAGAATTAATTTACTTTTTAGAATAAAGTAAAACTGTTATTTAAAACTTCTGGAACTTGCATTGAGAGCTTGCTACATATTCTTCTTACTCATAGAATGAGTTTAATGTCTATCAAGCCAGACATGGTCTTGCTTTTAATACAGATGGTAACATTTTTTAGGGCCTTCTTCACAGGCTATCAGCACTGTCACAGCTCATTGCTTAGTAAAGGGAGGGTTTGTAGTTATGCATCTGGGAAAGGTAGAAAAGCTTGACCTCGGAAAGAAGTTAGCATGTGTATATAGGTATTTTGCTTCTGCAGCAGTTGTATCCACGTTTATGTGATTGCATATTTTTTTTCTAAACAGAGATCCATTTAGGTAGTCACACTCAAATGGAAATAATACTTTGGTGTATGGTCTTAAAAAGCCCTAGAGTTTTTAAACCTCTTTTTAGAAAGAAGACAATAATAGGACACCAGAACATCCTTCTCCTCTTACTTAGCCTTTGCAAAAGGGCTGTTAAGGCAGTCCTAAAGTATTCAGAGGTTCTTGGGATCCGCCTGAAGAAGGGATACATGTGCTATAATCGCATGTTACCCCTGCCCCTCTTCTTTTGAGGTCCTTGCTATTGCATCAGAAGGAGCTGCACTGGTTGGGAAGGGATTCCATCGTAGATTTTGCAAGCAAAATAGATCAGGATTGTAGACTCATTTTGGAGTTCCACTAATCTGAGAGAGTGGTTACTGAAATAGCAAAGGCGACGCTACTCATATTCAAGTATTAATAAATAGAAACTGTTTTGAGCTCTTTAATACAAACTTGTTGCCCTCTCACAGCATTAACTGCTTCTGTATTTCAGTTCTTTATATGAACACAAAGGGTCAAATTCTGCTTTATGCAAGCGCTGAGGTCTAATGTAGAATCATAATGGAGTTGTCTGTGCTCAGCCAAGAAAGAAATTAGACTCCTAAGTTCCTAAAAGGTGTTATATCTTACCTCACAGTCTGCCATGTATAGTCTCAATTGCTTTCTTGTATGAATTCTTTTGCTAAGCAGAAGTTTCACATTCACATAATCCACATATGCCTCTGTTGCAAGTAATTTATAGTAAAAGTCACGCACTGTATCTGGTTATTCTCATTTGGGGCGCGTAGAGAAGTAACAGGTAGCAATGAGATCCTCTTGCCAGGCTGAGACAGGAGCTTTTCTTTATTATGTGACAAAGGGCACAGAAAAATGCAGCCTGTGCCAGCTGGTCAGACAGGAGTCATGTAGTTTTAGGTTTTCTCATAGCATATTCAGTTCTATTTAAATATTGCAAAATGCTGATTTGTAAATGCTAACCTAGCTATGAATAAAAAATGCTGATATTTTATTTAATCCAAAAATAATTATGGATAGTCTGCCTTTATTGTATTATTTAAAATATTTAACTTTACATGTAGACTATAAGTTATTGCAGAGTTATTTTTACATATATATATATAAAGAGAATTTGGTTTTGACACATAAAAAATAGAGGAGACCGACTTTTGCAGGTTACAAGAGAAATTGCTTGTGACTAATGCTGTCATTGTCTGGGTGTGGGGAAAAACTGTCCTAGCCAGTTTACATGCAACAGCAGGAAATACTTGGTTTTCAGGAGCATCATCCAACTCCTGTTCCGAAAGAAATTCCTTTACAGAAAAGAAAGCTTTTTCTTTTTTCCCTTTGTGTTCATTACTTGGATGTTCTATGCAAAGAATAAAACATCTGTGCATAGAAGATGTAACTTCCAGCATTTAAACTGCTAAGGGATAAAAATGGGCAGTGGAGGTGGGGTGATCCTACTGAGGCAAACGTGTTCTTACACCACTGTTTAATAAAATATTGTAAGGACTAGCTAGAAAGCTTCCCCTTTGACTTTCATCTGTCAGGTTTTGATTGTAACTGCGTAAAGGAATTGCTATTGACTTCTATCAGGCAGTTTTGGAGAGGAGGTGAAAAGCCTTCTCTCTGGACTTTCTGTATGTTTTGTCAAATCGAATACTTGCAGTTGAAGTGCGAAGTGAAGGCTGATGTCAAAAAATGCCTTTAGCAGAAGCTGGTGCTGGTTTCTCACGACTTTCTTCTTTCTTAAAAGTATCAGATTAGATTGTAAAATGATGGCAATCTGGCTGGACATAAAGATGTTTATTGCAGGCTCAGCACCCATTATGTATCATTAGTGAGAGGAGGCAAGGGACAAGGGGACTTCTTTGGTGTCAGTTTGATTCTTTTTAAGGACAAATGCATTCAGATGGGAAGATGCTAACTTTATAGCTGCGTGTATACTTGAAGTTCAGAACCTATTACTGTCCTTATTTCTTTGTCCTGCTTGTAACCTTACAGTCAGCTCCCCTTCAAAGCAAATACAAATCGTAAGAGCAGTAGCGTTAATAGCAGAGCAGGGAGTAGGACATTTTGGAGGCCATTTTAAATTACGTTATTTATCAAGAGTATGGTTTGTCATCATCAGACCAAATCTGTTCATAATGTGAATACATATTTTTTGCACTGTCATACACTTATTTCCATAACAGTAAAATAGGAGACACAATTAAAACAGGAAAGCACATCTTTTACATCAGCAGATCTATCCTCTCTGACATGCAACAGTTTTCATTAGAGGATCTAATTTTACTTTTGAACAAGTGCTAGAAGTGTGTGTGGTTGTGGGAGGAGACACATTCTCTGTGTTTGAGGTTTGTTGTTTTCAACTTAGTTTGTTTAGTCTCTGAAATTTGTTTCACCCTTCTGATTCATAAGATATACCTTTTCGCTGTGCATGCGATACCATAAAGGTTACAAATTAGAAGCTCAGGGGAAAATATCTGAATAAATGTAATTTATTGAAGTAGACTTTTTTCCTTGTTACTGTTATTTAGACCCGACCTTCTTCCAGGATTTGATGCATCACGTTGCATATCTTGTCTTGTCTTTTTGGTGTTATTTTATGAAGTACTTTCAGTCATCTCACCTGGTTTAAAACAAATCATTCATGTCCCAAATGTTTCATTAATCAGAATAATTAAGTTGATCAGGTCTGGGAGCACTGGAAGGAAAATAATAGGGTCACTGAAGTATTCAGGCTCTAATGGGAACCTAAGTTCATTCAGATATCAAATCTAATAATGGTTTTACACCGATATACACGTTCCCAGTGAGCCAGTTCACATTAAAGGTTTAGTGGTACACTTTCAGTACTCTGTTTCAAGAGAATTTTCTTACTGTTTTTAACAGACTAAGTTGTTCTGACTTCTTTCAACTTTGTTGCTTTTGTGTGTGGTTGTGCTTTAGTCGATTACTCCCCTTTTCCGCAGGAAAATATTTTAGTGTGAAAAATTCTTACTAGAGATATGATACGAGTAATGTATTACAAATCACACTGAACAGCAAGCAGAAAAGCACGAAGGCTGTCAACTGAGTTTCACTGCTTTGAAACAATGTATTAGCAGAATTAAAATTTACAATATGCAATTTAACAGCGTTCAAAATTTGAAGCTGAGTTTATACACGATTGTGTGTGTAGCACAGCATAAGGATTGTAGGGCTACTCAGAGACGTGATTGCTGCTTGAAAATGGCAATTTCATAAAGATGAGGTAAAAATCAGTGTTACTGTGTGAGATTGTATGGGAAATGAAGCAATAATTATAACTTCTCAGTTTAACTGAATACTGTGACAAATCTCCATGAATGCCAGTGGTACAGGCTGACACAAAAATACAAGTAAAGTTTATCATGAAAAAGAATAAAACAGTACTGAGTAGGAAAATGACAGCTATTCATAGCAGGTTTCAGTGAATGCCAGGCTCAGATGCTGGTCACAGGGCTGCTTGTCACTGGAGAGGATTTGAACTGATGCAGTCGTTCCTTTTCATCGTCTTTTTGTTTTCTCACCTTTGTAAGTTTAGTTCTCAGCTGAGAATCTGAAGTGAAAAAGAAATGGAAAATGGCTGTATATGTGCCTGCACTGTACTGACATGAAAGCCTATTTTCCTCTGTAATTTTAAAGGCCAATTATCCTTGGAGGAAAGGAGAAAAATAGATTGATTTGTCTTGTAACCCCTGAGGCAGGCATGTGTTGTCTCAGACTAAGGCTTTTCCATTGCAGCTCTTGTGAAAGAGCTTTCAATGCATATCCCAAGTGGTCCTATTAAGAAAGCAAGCAATGTCAAATTAAAATACTAAATAGATCATTTAAAGGTTTAAGGAATCTTGGTTTATTACACTAATTCTTTTTTGTTTTTATAATCTTTAAGGCCTGGAGTAAGCCAAAGTAAAATTTATTTTAAACAGATTACTTGAAAATAGGGTTTACAAACCCATTTTTGTTCTATAAATAGTTAACTTCATTAGGTTCTTTTCAGCTCTGAATAGGACAAGCATTTATTTGCTTAATGGAATTGTGATACAGATGGTCAACATCCTCAATTCTGGTTGCAAAAGTGTTCTTTTTATTGTGTTCCCATACTGCATTGACTGTGGTCACAGCTGGATTGTGCTGTTAGTAAATGTCATCACACAAGTCATTTAACATTAAAACTTCTCACAGTGTTCATTTTTAAGGCATTTTTATGTATAACACATAGAACACAAATTGTTTTTCTCTGCATTTTCATACAACTCTAGGGCTACGATTAACAGTGCCCAGCAAGCTAGGTATGAGTGACAGCAGTAAGATTAGACATGTCCTTCCCTTCTAATCTGAGTGTCAGGACTTAAATCCTTTAGCTGTCTGTATTTTAAACCATGCTGTGTACTACAGTGCTTCTGGCTGTTAACAGCTTTTATTTAGCAAGTTAAAAAGAGTCCAAACATCCACATTTGTTTTCAATGAAAATTTGTGCATGTAGGCTGGTCTAGAAAACTTCTTAAAATAAAAGTTCTGTGTGTTATAGAATCCCAGACTGGTTTGGGTTGGAAGGGACCTTAAAGCTCATCCAGTTCCAACCCCCTACCATGGGCAGGGGCACCTTCCACTAGACCAGGTTGCTCTAAGCCCCATCTAACCTTGCCTAAATGACAAATCTAAACAACTAACACTTTTGAATCAAATATTTTTGAAGATAACAGGTATCTACATGCAAATCTATCTTGCCTTAGTGCTTACTACATTATGATGATAATTTTGGCACTCCTGACTTGTGCAAATAACTCAGGAAGGTGTGTCTGCTTTTTTCTGAGGAGCCATGCAATCTTGAGAGATGTCCTCTTAAGTCTGTTGCGGTTCTTCTATCCTGAAAATCTCTTTAACAGCTACGCAGATTCATTGGGGTTTTCTTTCTTACTCATTTCTTCTAAAACCTTTTCTTACTCTTCAACACCTTTTCTCACTTATCTGTATATCGATAAACATCCTGCTCACAGGTCAACAATCTAGTTTTTAAATTATTATAAGGTCAACACATGATGCCTTTATAATTCATGTGTTTCAGCCATTTACATGTGCTCTCCACTTTTGAGGGCTTTAAAAAGCAAACTAAACCTACTGTTTCTTTGGCATAAGGGTGGACTTCTTTTCCTCCATCATAATAACATATACTGTTTATATGCTGAGGTTGTCACTTGGCTTTCACAAGGAAGTCTGGGGTTGGACCTAAACCAAACCAGTCTTTATAGAATTTGACCTCACAGTGACAGCGTTTGCTTGAAACCTAAATGTTTTCTTTGAAATTGATGCTAAAATAGCCAGTTTAGCTGTCGTTTAAGTTTGATTGTCAAGCATTAGAGATTCTGTCTGGGGGGAAAGCTGAGACCAGGGATGTTATATCACTTGGTCTTCTTGATCTTTTCTCATTTTTGGTTGCAAAAATATTAAATCTGAATGAATGTGAACAGCCCCCATGTGTTGATTATAAAGGGTCTAGTTCTGATTTTGCCAGGCATGTGTAGGGTGCCAGTTGAGGTTGAAATAAGTGTCTAAAAAAAACTAAAAGATTAAAAGAAAACATATTAACTGTACAGTTTCCTTAACCCAGTTAGAAAACTATTTTATTTGCTTGTTTCACCTATTTGCAATAAAAATTTTCTGGAAAGTGCTTTCTGTTGCAGAAAGTCCTTTCTGAGGTGTTATTTTGGCAGCATTCCTCCCATAACTGATTTTTACCTCATTGCTTTTTTGTCTATATAGGCCACCCATTTTAAAAGATCAATTTGAAATCAAATCTCACAGAGATGGACTGAAACTTAACAGAATTGAGGTTAGGAGAGCTATTTTCTCTCAAAGTGCTGTTGCGCAAAAGGACTTTGTTCTAGACACCAACAACAGTTTTGAAGCTCTTAATTTCCTGGACTAGCTTATTTCTCAGTTGGTATTCTCTAATAGTGGCATAGGTACAGGCCAGGCGCTAGAGAGAGCAGTGTTTAGCTGTGGCTGTTAAAGAAGTGTTGGAGATTGATGGGCTTCCCTGCTGGTTTACACTGTTTCAATTCTGCTTCTGTCATATGTTTTATCAATTCCATTTTCCAAATAGACTTACCTTTCATTGTTAGTAATCCAAGCTGATGAAGGTGCATGCAGTCAATAAACAAAGATAATAAAGTTAATTCTTATCATGGCTTGCTCTTGAAAGCGATTGATAATACACCGTTTCCCCAAATGACATCGTAACTTGGCTTCAGTTTTCCCTGTGCAGAGAGGGCTCCAAGAAAAACTAGCGGCTACCCAAGCTGCAGTGATTTAAATATATTCTAACTTGTCCCAGTTTTGATCAATGACAAGATATAGAAAATAGTTAGATTTGTCAGAAAAAAAGTGACACTTGTAAAATGCAAGTCAGGTTTCCACCTTTATCCAAAGAAGTGTCAGTACCATCACAGATGCACTGTTTGTTCCTTGGAATTTTCATCTGTTGTGGCAGTTTATCCATTTAAAATGTTCTTGAATGACCAGCTTATGCATTTTTTGTGTAGTCATTCTGTACTTACAGGAAATTATCTTTTCCATGTTCTATGTTTGTGGTGCTTGCTGAAGTACCTGGAGCTGCGTGAGCTTTTTTCCCTTGGGTTGCTCATGAAAACCAGATGTGTTTCAGTAGAATTTCCTAGTGAACAAAATTTTCCATGAATGCATAAATAAATGTTTGATGGAAATGCTTCCATTGATTCCCGAAGGCATGGGCAATACAAATTCCCTTACAGCATGCATTTCTGCATCTTTTGCATAGTCAAAATTGTTACCAAAAGATGAAATGTTAAATATTTTATTCATTGTCAAGTGTTCTACCTTCTTCATATGGTCATTTTAAAGTCAACTCAAGCTGGTACCTTCTTTCCATGAGCTTTAAACACCTTTCATTATTGTCAGTTATGGGAGGGTTAATTCTTTCACCTTGGGGACATCAGTCAGGTAAAAGGGTAAAAAAGGAAAAAGGACAAAGATGTGGTGACTGTGCAAGTTAATTATATGAGTTCTTTAAATACATTAGCATTTCAGAGTTCTTACTGCAATCATGCCCTCCAGCCTGTGCTCCAGCACAAGGGTTGCTAGCTGAGCACCCTGTGCTGTACGCTGCCCCTCTTCCAGTTTAACAATAACATAATCAAATTAGTCTGTTATTACTTGGATTAACATCGTGCTTATTAACTAAGACATCCTTTAAAATACATGTTATCCAGGTATAGGGGTCCTGCAACCACTGTCTTTGAAGAATGCGAAATAGCTCTGGTAGTACTTATTCCTGGTGTCCCCGATATTCTGTTTAACCCCTTCTCTTACAACATTTAGGTGCTTTACTTTCTGCATATAGATTAATGTTTCAACCTTTTGCTTTAAAAAAAGAGCAAAAGGTAATTATCTGCATCAATCATGTTTGGCTTTTGGGTTTGTAAGGGTTTGTGTGATTCTGGAAGTTTGTTTTAGCTGGTTTTCTAATGCTAGCCAAGGGGTGCTGCAGTTATTTACATAGGGAGGAACTTACATGCTTTCCTGATGAGCACTCTAGGAAAGACTGCAAGGAACTAAGAATCCAAAATCAGTCCGGTGATTGACTTGACTGCAGTAATTAAGGCACAAAGAAACACTTTCCATGCTTTAACTAACTGAAAAAATCCTGGAGAATTAGTCAACTAGGGTACCAAGCCCAAGGTAGCAGTTTATAATACATTTATAATTTTAAATATAAGCCATGAAAGAGAGAGAACCTTTTTTGTGGTGGTTACAGGATAATCCAGATTCCAATCGAGCCCCTTCGAGGGATGGTTTTGTAAACTCTTGTCTTTTCCTATTATCAGATATCTCAGTATCATGACCAGTCCGTTGGGTTGCACAACATCTATATCGTTACTGGCATTGCTTGCTCATATAAAGTAAGATTTGTAATTAGGAGAGCACAAAGTTACTGCCTAGAGGAGAGGATAAGAGGAAAGCAAAATGGAAAAGTCACTTAATGTTAGTGTTGAAGTTCTGCAAAATGCCATTAATTTTTCTTCTAGTATAACTTTAACATGATAACAAGCTACAGAGTTAATAAAACTGTTGCAGCTATTGAGACTTCTCTTTTAATAACAGAACTAATGAAGGAGCATTAAGGAAAGGAAAAATACGTTTCACAGAGCATAGTTTTTTGCAAAACTATTTTCCTCTCCCCAACCAGTGTGTTTTTAGTTAATTGTAATTTTTAATGCTTAATGCATATGAAGTATAAAGGAGAGGGTCTTAAGGGTGAAGTTGGCAAATTCCATACAATTAAAATGCATCGTCTGAAGATAATTTAGATTTTTTTGTTTGCTTCGTGGCATATAACACTAAGTTTATTGGTAGGTTTGCTTTCTTTTTCATCAGTAGATTCATGTTGTGTGGTGAATGATGTGTACGTATCAAAAGCATCTCTACAAATATCTTGCATATTTTAGCTATTACTTATTCCTGTCTTGGTACTATGTTGAGTACAAAAACACTTGAGCAAGTAATTGTTGTTATAACAAAGTCCATATATTTCTTCCAATGTAGGTGTAAAGTTTGCATGGTCAAGATTGTATTCCAGTATTATATATGCTAAAAACGAAATGTCATAGCTCTCAATTCTGTATTTGCTTCATCTGAATTTGACCCAGGAGGCTAGAAGATTAAGATCATTTTATAAAATGAAAATACGCTTTATTTTCTGTTTTAATCCTTCCTTGCTCTGCCTTCTACTGCAACAAAAAATGACCTGTTCCTTGACTGAGAGAACACCTTAAGTTCATGTCATTTTTGAGATAGACTGTAATGTCTGTAATATGAGCATTGTGGATGTTTCCTACATTCCCTAGTTCTAAAAGAGATGGACTTCTGACATTAAATAAACAAAGTTTTCAACTACATGGGTGTATGGATTACCCAGAAAATGTGACTGATACATGCAAAACCTGTTACCAAGTTTTCTTGTAATTTTTACATGCTTCTGAAGTGTAGACCTGATACTTTTGGCAATGATTTAGGGCTTAATTTTGCATACTCTTAGCTTCCTGCTACTGTCTTTTATTTTCCCTCCCTTCCCCTGCAATACAAGTGAATAATTTTACCATGTATTGATGTTATATGTAGTTTTATGCTAGAATAGTCACAGTCATGTTTATAAGCCAGTCTTATTTTGTGTTCTATTCAGTATGGTCTGTAACATAAATAAAAGTAAATACAGCTGTTGAAGATAACTGAGTGTATATGTTGAAAGCATTATAAATGTCATGATTTTAAAAGCTTGTGCTAGAGTCACTGAAATATCAGCCCAAGCCACTTCCTGATCCTAATATGAAACCCTTTGTTTTCACCTAATGAATATGTTTATACATATGTTTATAAATGCACAAGCACAGTTTACATCTAGTGAAGGAGTCTGCATGCATCTTTCTATATATGTACACATCCTAATGTTTCATTTTTTAACCAGGTGTAAATCTGCACACACACAGAAGACAGCTTGCAAATCCACCACTGAATAAAATAGGTCTCTTTATAAAGAAGAAGAAATACTTTTGTTTTACCTCCAAAATTTTCAGATACATTAAAGCTTTCACACTGATAGTATATAAATCTAGTCCTCACATTTATTTATAATGAACTGAAAATGTTATCAAAGTGTAATTTATATCCTAGCTGCTTTTCCTTTAGTAAGAGTCACCATGAAGCACCATAAGCTTTGCAAAGAAATTTCTTGCAACTGCTGATATAGATTCTTGCAGATAATAACTAAATCTTTATACCTCAGTTTCCTTGATTGGAAGAACCTGTGGTTTTTCCCAGTCTCTCTTGAATCTTTTAGATTTTAGATAGAAAATGTAATTACTGGCATTTAAAAACTGGAAATAATGTAAAAGAATAGATCAATTCTCATAATTGGGAAAATTGTTTGTCATCAGCTGAAGAAATGATAATGCTTCTAGCTTTTATAGTTTTGTTTTGTGTTTAAGTCCTAGCTCCATTGTGCAATTACAGATGGAACTGAACTGTCATTTGCAGAAAATGCCTCTACTGTGATGGAAAAAATCAACCAAACTCAAAACAGAAAGGAGAAAAATCTAAAAATAACCAAATATGAAGAAATCAGCAGGTTTTAGACTCTCTTAGTCTCTTTTTAACCTGTGCAGTCAACAATCTTGAAATTAAAGCAAGAAATAGTCCACTGCTGAAGGTGCTTCTCCCCAGTGAGAGCAAGTACCACTAGGCTCTCTGCTTCACTGTCATAGAGGAACTGCATCACAGCTGAGTTAATAATTTTCCTGTTTGGGTTTTAGACAGCATTTCTGTCCTGTAATTTCCAGTGCCTACTGACACTGTAACCAGTGTAGAGATTTATTCCCATGCAAAACAGATTGACTTAGGGTAATTTGTATACTTTATGCATGGATAGATTCATTAAGAAAAGGAGGCAAGGCAGAACTATAAAAAGAACTAATAATCTTGCTAAAGGAGCTGTTAATTCCCTATAGCATTGGAGACACACATTGAACAGGGAAAAGGCAGGTTGTTTTTGCAGAGTCTATGCAGCCTCCACAAGCATCCTCTGTCCTTTCTCTGGGAACAGATCACAGAGATGACTTTCTTAGTCTTCTTCAGAACCTTCTTTAACGTACTTGGACCACTGCTGGCTTTGTTGGCTTAGAACACAGTCACAGACTGGTTGATGCTGGAAGGGACCTGTGGATGTCACCTTGTCCATGCCCTGCTCAAGCAGAGTCACCTGGGTCCACATGTCCAGAATTCTGTCTCAATAATTTTTGAGTATCTCTGAGGGAGACTCCACAATCTTCCTGGGTAACCCATTCCAGTGCTGAGTCACCCTCACAGTAAGAAAGTGGTTCCTGATACTCAGAAGTAAGCTCCTCTGTTCCAGTTTGCGCCTGTTGCCTCTGGTCCTCTGGCTGAGCACTGCTGCAAAGGAGCTGGCTTCAGCCCCTTTCACCTTAAGGTATTTATATACATTGGTGAGATCCCACACTGGTCTTTGCTCAGACTTTTCCTGGGGCTCCGTAACAGAGACACTTCGTTGCTAGCTTTTTCCAAGAATGTTTTTCTACCTATCAGACGTGTTGGGATCTCATGCTTTATGCCTGAACCTTCAGCCTCAACCCAAGTTTAGCTCTTCCCCACAGAGAAACAGGAACACATGCTGTTCCAGCCTGTGCACGCTGGGAGCACAGCTAAATCAGCTCATTTGGGAACTAGCTGAGAAAACCTGCCTGCCTGCAGTTTGTCTGTCAGACTCTGCTTCTGAAGTGACTGTTGGTTTAGAATATTCCAATACTATGAAGTAGTTCCAGACATATATTGTGAAACCCTGATGCTGTAGCAATGCAGATACTGTACGCATGCAAAGAGCAGCAATATGAGTATGATGTGAGAGAATAAAAAGGTCAAAAGTAAGCAGTCATCCCCCCCAAAAAGTAAAGAAAGTTTATGTGGCAGGACCACATTATTCAATAGATCAAAACCTCCAGAAAACAAGTGGGGGTTAATTTTCTGTCTCTTTGTGTGTGTGTGTTCTGTGTGGGTATTCATTGCTTTAAAGTTTTATTTTAAAGGCATTTAGGCCTGTGGCTGGTACTTTGCGATTGTTTTCCTGTGATAAAGACATTTATTATTCATTGCAATAATTACTGTGTAATATTTTATGCTAAAAGTTGTTCACATTGCACAATCAGGAAATGCTTAGGAAATGGCTGATTTAACTGTTCTATTTTTAACTGTGTACCAAATTATGTTGGTGCTAGTGCTTCTGTACTTGTAGGCTTTTCACCACCACACTGGTCAGTATGTTCTCATGAAACTTAATGTATTTTTCCAGAGCTTCTGAGCATGATTGTTTATAAAATAAGATTTTTACCCAGAATTTGAGTTATTGTGTGCTGTTTCCAAGGGGACAATGTTTCAGGATTCTCCTACTGCTTTTATCACCCAGCTTCTCTGATCAAGAAAGTAATTTGTTACTGATTGCAGAACTCTTGAACTCAGCCTGGCAGCTGCGGTGTGAAACTTCTCTGATCCAGTCTCCTAGTTATTTATTTACATACCATTGGAAATGATTTTCAGGGCTGTTTGAAAACCTCTTGACATTGCATTATCCATATTGCCAATCTTACGGTGATTTCTTTTTTCCTCTCTTTGTATTGCAGATAACAGACGAGTGACTTTGGAAAGGTCTCGTTCTCGCCACAATGGAACAATTGCAGCCGTATGATTCTTCTGATGCCAAAGAATTAGTGAATTGTTTTATTTACAGTTAAATGGATATACTTTGAAAAGAGTTGATCATACAAATTGGCAATGATCATAAAGGAATACTGGTATTGAGTACACGAGAAGATGTATAAATATTATGTAGTTTAAAAGCTGTTGCTAAATAATCCACATACTGTATCTTATCACCCCAACTACCAAGATCTGTAAACAGTGTTAAGCAGTAGGGTATATTTCTTATTTTCTTATGTTCTTTCTTTGTTGTTTTTTTTTAACAATCCCTGGGTTTTTTTGTTCTTTAAAGATGGCAACTTCCATGAATGGAGTTGGGGATTTTTAGGTTATGTTTTATGTGGGTAAGAAAATACGGATTTGTTGGAAGAATACAGCTGTGGATTCCATTTGCAGTTCTGATTTGGACATGAAAGGATAAAATAATAAAATTGTATGTTAATAAATTCAGAGATGAGCTGGTCTACATTATCACAATGTGTTTTGTAACCATAAAAAGACTGCATAGCCCCAGTCAGGTTGCTGAAAACCTTATCTCAGTGTAAAGCCTGGTGGATTCAGCTATTTTGGCTGCACATAGGATATACCACATATCTACACGTTTGGTGCGATGATGATGTATAGTTACTTATCACTGCTAAATGAATTTGAATGAAACAGAGCATAGGATTTTACCAAAATTGAATGGTATCAAGGGCAGGATATGTTTTTAACTGTATCTAAGGAGGGATTTTTCTAATAATGCACTTATGTATTCTTTATAAAGATATTTGGGGGAAAATAATGATTGTCCTATTTTAATTACTCTAAAAAGACCTTTGTGTAGGTTTTTAGAGATGAGCTACATTATGAAGTTATTCAGAACTGCCTCTGAGTTTTTCCTCTGTTTCTCAGGTAAAAAATGTAGCGGGATCTCTACTGATGGATTTTAATGCTGAGGGTTTAGCAGCTAAGAACAGATTTTCTACCTGGAGCACTCTATAGCAGTGATCAATGATTGCAGCAGTTTGATTTTTTGGGAAGCTCCTCCCATTCTACTTTGTATACAGGCCCCTTGCACTGCAGTACCTCAGGTGAGCAGTCAGTTCAGTAGCTGACACTGTGTATGTTCTGCCACTCAATGAGAAGCTATAGTTCCTCTTTCTCCCCAGACTCTAGATGAATGTACAATGTGTTTGGTGGGCTGGACAGTCTTCACCATCCTTTTTACTAAAGGTTCATTGCTTATCTGGATGGGATGGAGGATTGTAAGTGGGGGTTCCAGTGGAACTACTCCTGTTGCTCAGCTATGATATTTAAGGACAAATGGGATCCTGTGTAGCAGGTGGCACTTGTTCTCAAATTATTATTGCTTTTCACTGATGTTTATTGCCTGATGTTATGGGAAACTTTTTTTTTTTTAATGTTATATAAAGCATATTTGGAAGATAAGGTGTCCCATTGTTTTCTGTGCACAAACTGCTAGCTCTAGAGGAGCATTTGATCCTGGGGCAGTGTAACTTTGCACTACTGCTTGAGCCAAGCATCTTTGTACAGTAGTCTTTTTGCTTCTGTGGTAAGATACTCTTAAGACTATCTGACTAGTTTGGGATAAATTCTCACAGTTTCCAACTACAGTGGTCAATCTCCAATTTTTGTAAGAAAAGATTCAGCTCCTTTTCAGTCTAGTATTGAAAGAATTTTTACTGTATTCAAAGGAAACAGGGGCTTTGCCCAATTGTCTTCAAAGGAAATGAGCTTTGCCCATTGCTTTATCTCTAAACATAGGAATATGACTGAAGCCTAGTGAAACGTGTGCTGTCAACTACTATTCTTCCTAAACTCTTTGGGGTTTTTTGTGGTTTTAGTAACAAACTGAAGAGTTTTATGGTACTTTAGGAAAAACAAAATGCATGCAGCAGGATTTTATCTCCCTGTTCATCAGTAAGAGATACAAAGAATTATATCCTGTTTTGTGTATGCTCAACATCAACCTTGTGTTGAAGCATAACTTCCTAAAACGGAACTACTACATTTACAGTTATAAAAATGTGTTTAATGTACAAAGCCAGTTTAAAAGGATTAGGTTCATAATGTCTATATAAATTTGTGCTACAATCAACAGTGTATTAGAATTCAGATTTCAAAATGAGCATTTTGCTGGGATTTGCAAGTATTGGTAGAATCTTTATATGTGCAAACTCAAAAGCTCACAACAGAATCTTTATACTGTAGAAGTAATTACTAGTGCACGAATCTTTCATTTCCATGGGTGGTTATTTTTTTCCTTTGAGCTCTGTGAAAGCTGACTACAGATTTTAAAGAACCAAATCTTAGGGGAGAAAAAAAAAAGGCAAATCCAAAATCACATCATCTGATGCTTCTATTTTACTACTATTTTTTTCGTATTTGAAACATTTATATAATTTAATGGACATATCTGTTAGAACAAAGGTGTCTTTCAAAGGAAAACTAGTTTAGAAGATAATTTATGTAAATATAGGGTGCTCGTATTTATGAAGTCTAAAATATTTTCTGAAATTGATGCTGGTCACTTTGTCTTTTGATAGTTTTTCAGTCTATATTAAATTGCAGATATTTTTAATGTTTTTATTCTTGCTCTAATTTTCAGGGGTGTCACATGTTTATCTAGAAGTGTAGAAGAGTAGCACCTTTTTCAGAAATGCACTTGCCTTATTTTCTAATTTTAACGAAAATGAACTATATCAGTTAAATTATATTTGTATTCCAAGTAATCCCAGAAAGAAAATCACTGGAGGGTTCGTACATAAATTTCTCACTGATTATGTTTCTCTATATGTCCCCTGAGACATGGCGTTAACAATATACCAGCACATCTGTTTGCATTCACATTTTACCAGGTACAAGTACTGAAGAGACTTTTTTTTGTTCTGATGTTACACTGTTTACATTTCTTAGTTTAAGAGGAAGATACTCTTACCTTTGCAATGAATTGAACTGAATTTGCAGTTGGTATGGGAATGAAATGTTTAAATCAGATACAAATATACATTTCTGTTGCTTAACTACTGGTTGTACAGATCAGAAATGTAAAGACAGTAGGCATTTTCTGCTTAAGTTTCCTGTGGTTTACTGAGAAAAAAGTGCAACAAGGTTTGTCATGTATGTTTGTTTGTGATTCAACAGATCTCCTTTCCCAGCACTTAAATGATGTTTGATTTAAGTGTTAATCATATTATGAACTGATGCTAAAGCCAAAAGAAAATTAGTGCCTCGAAGGGCATTGACAAACAGCTTCAGGAAGTATTCCCAGAAATACTATTACTATTAATTTGTTCTGCTTTTAGACAACCATGGTCAATATGAAAAATGTTATCTAAAATTATCTGTTCTTTCTGGAAAATTGAGATACAAATGCAAGAATTCCCATAGTTCCCTTCTGTAATATGCAAATAGTTATAAATATCTGTATATTTTTGCATTTTTGTGTGTGGTATATGTACTACCTCAGACAAATGCTGTAAAAACATGTAATGTTTTCATGGTTTCTATCCAAACCACAATTCATCAGTGACCTACTTTAAATTCATCCCACAGTATACAAATGGTTTGCAAAACTGAGAATCTGGCTGAGTTTTAGGTTTGGCTCTGGAAATCCTCCTATAGCTTTCATTAAGAAAACTTTGCAATGCTCAGCTTTTGCATCCCTCAGGCAAATCCTGCTTTGATGGGTGAATTTAGTACTTCCTACATTGAGAATGATATAGCTAGTAAATATTTTAAGCCGGTAATAGTTCTGTGGGAGCAAACTTACCTATATATGTAAATTGCTTCTTATCCATTAAACAAAGGCTTAGCTGAATTATACTTTAATGTTTGCCTTCAAATTGCTGAGAGGCCAGGCACAACAAATGCTAAGTGATGAAGCAGTGTGAAGCCCACCTCTCATGTGCCATACTGTATCTGCAAGTTATTCAGTTTTAAATAGGTATCGTAAGAAACCTCGACATCTCTTCCTCTGCCGTACGTACACACATGCACACGCATGCACACAAGATGTAAATAAATTAACAAAAATCAAAGCGGATAAAGCCAAATCCCTCAGCTTCAGGTGTCTCTGTTTCAGATCACGTATAGCTTTTGTGCACAAAAGAAGGAGTTGTGTAAGCCTGTGAATTCTGCAGTCCTGCAAGCTGTCACTCAGCACTCACTGATATCATTAGAAGGATGTTAAAGGAGAACGATTTGGTTTTGTAGTGCTTCTTTTAGCACTGTTTGAGGTGGTGCATATGCCACAGAATGTGAACAATAATCTATTGCAGTTTAGTTGGTCTGCTGTCATGCACCATTTGGTTTCCCTTTTGGAAGTCTCATGACTCCTGATGCCAAAAAAAAAAAAAGAAAAAGGAAAAAAAAAGGTGACAAAACTCATGCATTTCTATTTTTTAAACAGCTCTGTGTTTGTATGTAATGTTTAAAATAGGAATTTGATGAAATCACAGCCTGGCCATTGTTAATTCATGTATTCTGAAAACTGTAATAAAGATCTCCATAACATGATTTTGCTAGGTGCGCCAATGTTTTACTTGTTTATAGTGGTTATTGCCTATTGAGTACCATCACTTTCAAATCTCGTTTTGTTGTATGAAATTATCACACTGAAATTACTTTCCATTTTAGCCTGCTGACTTTTTATGGATCTCTGTTTTTTTTTTCTCTGAGGTGTCAAGTATATTTGAGCTGAATATGGGGAAAAAGGTACCTTTTTCTGATGGGAGGAGGACTTTAAATCTAAAATCATCCCAAAAGTGTAGAATTTAAAAAAAAAAAAAAAAAACAAAACAAACCACCAAAACCAAACAAACATTAAATCATAGTGATACCATTTTGTTTTTACAAAAATAACAATAAAAGGGAATCACTAAACAAATTCCATGGGTCCATATTTATTTTAAGCGGCTGGATTCCAGTACGGGCTTTTTACGACAGACCCATAGTCAGTCAGACAGCTGCTGGTGGTGTTGTCCAAATTAGTTAATTCACTTGGTCCCAAAATGGCCTTAATAGAAACTTGACAGACTTTTACCTTCAAAACTGTATATTGCACCGTAAGCAGCTTCATGATGTCACCATAACCAACTGAACTGCACAACCATATAGAGAGAGTACTTGGAATTTCTGAGCTAAGTAATTAAGGTTCATTAATGGCATTCTAATGAATATGATCAGCCATGTCGATACAACACTTCTTAAATAACTTTTTCTTTGTGGCAAAGATATGCCAAGGGGTGGTGACAGCACCATTTTATCTTCAAAGAATTGAACTATAGTTGGAATGCATTTTTTGATATATGCTGAAGCAGTAGAGATTTATTTTCTTATGGGATTAATATGTAAAACACTGAAAACTTTGAAGTACCAGCTATAAATGTAAATTCTATGATTTTCTTGATTAAGAAAAATGTAGTGATTTTTCCTACATACACCGTATTCTTATTCCTTATTTTTAGGTAAATGTTCTTGACTTTCTAGCGTAGGAGTCTGGGATTCCCACCATCCTCTCAGCTGTTTTTGCCTTCGGGACATTGGCAGGCAGAATTTGTCCTGAAACAAGTGGCAGGTACCTTACTACCTTTCTCAATGGTTATTATTTGAGATACTTAAGAAGTCCTGTAGGATAACTTATAATTGATATCAAGTTATGGCACTCTGCCACATAGACTTCTTTCTCACATGTGGATATTGTCTGTAGATTTGAGCTATGCTCTTCCCCTTGATTATTTCTTCTTGTCACCATCTCAGAATCAGCTTTTCTACAATTTTGAAGGAAGTCAGTATTACTGCGCTGTAGTCGAATTATAAAAACATTGAACTGATTTGCTCAGAATTGTTTGATGGGTACTCAGCGGCTGTAGTGAGTCCCTTTCAATAGGTGTGAAATTTAAGATTAAGAAGAAAATTCCATGTGAGGGTTTTTTGCCTGTAGGCCGTGAGCACACACTAATTTAGCTCACTTAAATTCAGAAGGTACTAAAAGCCGTTTATTTGTGTTCGTGTAGTATCAAGGCCAACCTAAGAAACCCATCTGAGAGGCAAAGGATTTTATCTCAGGCACCATGCTAACAAAATCATAGAGCTTTTTGATTTCAGCTGGCTCTCGTGCTCACATCAGCCTGCAGTCCACTGCTGCGGAGGGACTTGCAGTGAGGCAGCACTGCAGCCAGGTCTCCAGGCCAGGTTTTCATAAAGGCAATATGCCCAACTTTCTTCCATTGAAATAATTGATCTCTGAGTCTTAAGGGGCAAATTATCTGTGAGGCCCAGATGCCTGAAAAGCCCTGTCAGTGCTGATCTACTTTTTAAAGTGCCTGAGTCCTTAAGGAAAAGAAATAATAAATGAGACCCATATGGCATTGATCACATCTGGTATAAACTTGTTGTAATTCTCCACTGGTGTTACGCCAACCCCACATATCCACATATCTGTAGAACTTACTCCTGCGACATCCAGAAATGTGTGTTTTTAAACAGTCCTTGAGAATACAAGGATGACTTGATGCATAATTGCCACACTGGCAACTCAGTAGTGTTAGAAATTCATGTCAGGCTGTCACTGTTTTAACACTTTGGTGATGCAGGTACCCTCAAGTGGCTCAGAAGACTATTTCATTTGTGGAAGAAATTGTTAATGATCACACTTTCTCCAACGTGCTTTATCTGCTGGAATAGTAGACAGGAAAAAGGATTACTTTGAAGAGATAAAAGCAAGTGTTAACCGAAGGTATATATATATCATAAACTGTGAATAAAGTTGTAAATTTAAAGAAATGACATCTTAAATGTATCACACCTTGATAACATACGTATTCGAGTAATATTCTTTTACTTACATGGTAACTTAAAGCACAGCAATATTTGCAAACTAAAAAGAAAACACAGACTAGATAAAAAAATTAATAAGAATTGAATGACTGAATTCACTGCCATGAAGATAAATGAGATTGCAAAGGCAAAAAGTAATGGCACACCTGTATAAAGGCCTTTGCATTCCATGTAGTGAATAGTACTAAAACCGAACAGAAAAACAAGGGGCAAGTTTGCCTATATGTGTTTGACACTGTGCATAGTAGGTTTTGAAAGTGATCTGTTATACTTCAATGAAATGTGGGATTTTGAAAGCTGTGGTAAAAGAATGGCCCAGTGAAAACTGTGCTTCCAGAAGTATTTCAAAATTCTGTTTAGCCTAGAAAGATCTAATTTAACCATAGGCAATGTGTGTGTAAATGTCATTTGTAGTTTACTTGAAACTAATTAAAATCTATAGGCCTAATTCCAGTGAATGATAATTTAAGCAAATATAATGAGTTCCATATAATACCTTAAATACAGTAATACGATATTTTGTATAGCTTGTTTCGTGTCTAGGTGATGGGTCTTCAAGGAGTCATAGCATCGTTTTCTTGAGAGGAAATGCACTTGCAAACACTAATGAAATAATTTTAAATTCAGATAGCATGAACAAGTTAAAACCAGGAGGGTTCTTACATTTCAACTGAATGTACTTCTGTGTATTTTCTCTGTTGCATCTCACTGTCCAGAGCTGTGCTCAGATTCTTGAGTTCTAAGAAATCAACATCAGTCTTGCAGACTGCCTAACTGCAGAAGCCTATGTGTTACTAGGGGGAAGAGAGGAGCATAGACAATTCCAAGTGCTCTGCCCAAGAAATAGCCTTTTCTGCAAAGGTTGTGGGGGTTTTTTAACACTGAGAATTTTAGCTCACCACAGGATATTGCTGACAGTTAGGAATGAGGCTTAGTAGCAGTAGCAGTGTTGCAATGTAAGTCAGTAGTTACAGCATCATTAAGTCTAAATAAATTGTTTTCTCCCTGTTTATGAAAAGTGCAAAATCAGAGTGTAAACTGGTTGGGATAGCCAGCCAGTCTTTTCCTTTTCCCCCCAGAAGGCAGTGAGTGATGATTTGAAATGGTTGTATCTGTATCCTTTTAGTTTTCTTTTTCTGGGAAAAAAAATGTTGATGTAAAACATCTCACCGTCAAATGGAAAGTAGAAAAAGCTGGCATTGAATTGTTATAGCTGGGAACACCCAGGGGGAAAAACGTACTAGTGAAAGAGAAAGATGTGGGAAGAAGATCCACATCAGTACTGCTGTGACTTCATTCTTCTACTGTAGTTTTCACTTTTTAACCCAGGTTCTCCCAAGTGAAGCTCTGACCCACAGCCACTCACCCGCAGCAGACTGGGCTGAGCACAGAGCTGTCTGCTTAGCCAGCAGTGCTCCTGGGAAGTCCCGTTGTCTGCCTTTGGAGCAGTGCAGGAGGCATGCCTTGCCTTTGGGTTGGCAGGTCTTGGAAAGGCATTTTAGAAAGCAAGTTGTTGCTGTAGGCCAGTTCCCAGCAGGGCAGGAGGACAAAGCAGGGGGAAGGGAATTAATCCAGTATCTTGGATGCTGCCTGAGAAGCAAGGAGCTGTTGCTTCCTCCAAGTCTCAGTTTCACACTGCAGGCTCAGGCAGTTGTTACTGCAGCAGTTTGTTTGCATATTACAGTTTTCTGTGTGCTGTAAAGGTTAAGGCATTAAAGAGATTTTTAGCTTGAACAGTATGGGGGAATTCTATGCAGTACAAGAGCCCTGTGTATAGATACAGCATAAAGCTGGTGGCGATGGTCCTTTGATTCGATTCTTAGCCTAACAGCAAATCTGGAGCACGTAACTTAGACTGTGACTTTCATTTCATCACCTTTACAGTTAAGATAGATTAGCAAAACTTGCGCAAGTATGCTGTTATCAGCTTGATTTTTTGAAAGGTTGGCAAAGAATTGTTTCTTGCATTGTCTAAGATAAATTCAGCCAAATTCATTTTGTCTCCCCTTTCCTAGGTAAGACATTAGCAGATTTCTGTAGTTAGTCTGCAACCCATTTACATGCCCTCAGCAGTAACACCTGTAGAATTCTTAACAGTAAATTGCAGTGGAAAGTAAAAAAATACAGAAAGCAGTAATGTACTGAGATGAAATGCAACAAACACGTCCTGGGTTTATGACCTGCATGTGTTATTTGAAGCAAAAATTTGTATCGATTCGCTTTAGATACATAAGTTTATCACTGAGGTATTGCTGCTGTAATGATATGCAAGTGTCTCTTACATATGCAGTATGTTGCACAATGTTAATGCTTTCTGTATTGATTGACTCAGACCATGTTCCTCATAAGAAGTAGGAAGTCTTAAAGCTTGATGCTGATGCTGGAATGTGATTATGTTATGATGGAATGCAGCTTATTCAGCAATCCTCTGATTATTAAGGTAATGAAGGTAATTTATAGCCTCTTATGACCTACTGGTTCCAGAAGCTAAAATGCAGGTGTTAGGGGAAACAAAACCCTGCTTCAAGAGCTAGGAGATGCAAAAGCACATAAATTTTTGTTAGGTAGTGATAACATACAAAATGTAGCTTCCATAATTTATAGAGAGCCTCAATAAGTTCGTATTTGGATCTTTAGGTCTGGTTAATATGCCAAGCCAGACATCCAAAATGTCATTCAGTTTAGTATTGTTAGTGGTTACCTGAACTATTATAGTAATGGTTTACGTGTACTGTAGTCCATCATCTGGGTGCTGCTGTGTGGGTTGTGTATTAAGCCTGGCTCTGCTGATTTCAGGCTGATGCTCTGAAACTGAATTAAATAAATGGCAACTTTCTTGTGGACTTAAGAATCACTCCCCATCTGTATGTCAAATTATAACTATCCATATCTATGGCTTTAATGAAAGATAAGTTCTCCATCAAAAGCAAGATTTCTTCATATAAAAAAATTTCCCCAAACCATCTGCAAGTGCCCACATAAATATTTATCTTTATTTAAGTTTTGATCCTTGAAGTTTGATTAAATGGTTTAAAAAATAGAGAATATTAATTACATGAGTTTATTGAAAATTGCTGTTTTCTTTAATACCCTTTATATGCTGATAGATCGTGTTTGTGTCATCAATTTTTCATCTCATCAGTTCCTAAAAGGAAGCTGGTTCCCTGCATTTAAATACTCACATTTTGAAGCTTAAAGGTAAGTTTAATTGCGGTAATGGGTGATTAAAAATTAGTTTATACTTTTTGTAACAAACCTGGGCATGGGTTCTGTGAATATAACTAACCATAATGTGAGGGCCTTTTGAATCATCATCTGCATTATGTTTGCATAGTACAGTCACTTCACAGAAATTAATAATCTGCAGTCATTCACAGCAACATAACTTGATAATTGCTTTATTACAGCCTTCCTGCCCAACTGGGTATTCAAAGTACACACCGATAGAAAAGACCTGTTTCCAGCTGAAGCGAGTCAAGGCAAGCATCTAATTTGTTAATAGTGAAGGATCAACAAAAAAAAGGAAGCAGAATGGTGATAGTCAGCTGTCAGTCCCAGCTCTCAATTATACTGGTAAAAATATCTCAAGGAACTTCATGATTTACACTGGAAAACAACATTTGGTATAACAAGTAGTGCCAGAAAGGATAGAAAAGAAATAATGAGGAAAACCAAAATGCATATCAAGTAGTGTTATAAAGCAATTTATGAAAGCTGGTGTTTCAAAAAGTAATGAAAATACCTAAATGCCTCAAAGAGAAAGCAGGGAGAAATAGTCTGCTATATTAAGGAGGGAGACAACTCAGAGCATATGGTTAGTTTTATCATCTAACACAAGGTGTTGCTCAGCTCTCATCCTTCAGCTTGCAATGTAAAGCACTGGCATGTTTGTCCATAAGGTTAATACTGTTGCACAGCCTGTGAAAGGTGTCCCTGTGGGAGAAGGGCAACGGAGAGGGATTAATTCACTCAGTCAGCCAGAGCTGGGTCCCAAATGTCTGCATTGCATTTTTAAAATGATAATCATTATTTTCCTGCCTGCTGGGATTTGGTGGTCACCTTTAGGCATTACTGCCACAGCACTTCGCTAGCAAAATTCAGCCCACAGCTCTGGAGAGTGACCATATACCAGCTATGAACAGTCTCTCAAGAGTCACTGCTATAAACAAGCAGGCCTGGCTTAGGAAACATTTCTGTAATGCCACTTGCCAATATGCAAAGCTAAAGTTAATTTAAAGGATGTTTCTTAAATATAAGATGGAATTGCGTCTCTAACTTTTTAATATGTGGAAACAGGAGAAGCTGTTTTGCCACTGAAATACTTCTGTAGTGTAGGACTTCCATACTTGCTGAAGGGAGGTGGCTTAGTGTTTCATTAAACTGGAATTCTTTCAGACTATGGTAATCATAAACTAGAGTAGGCACAAGTTACAAAAGGGGACAAGAATATAGTTATGCTAAATAATTCAGCAAAAACTATTTCAGGTGCTTTTGGGGCTTTTTGCATCTGTCTTTATATTTTCTTCCTAAATAATGTTATTTCTCTAATCTTACTTTTACAGCAGCAGCCATTTAAAGAAACACTAAATCATAGGCAGTATAATCCATTTTACACAAAGGAACAATTTAAAAAGGATAAACTTCATTTTTATGGGTTTCAGTGAACTGTATCAGGGAAGTGTTGTCTTTTCCCATTCATTTTGTTACTGTTTGCCTTCAGCTCACAATGTGTTTTGAGTGTTCTTGATTCCTGCATTTGGCACAGAGCTAATATAGTAGATAAAAGATCTCTTGATCTGCTCCCTTGAGTTCATAGAATCATAGAATAGTTAGGGTTGGAAAGGACCTTAAGATCATCTAGTTCCAATCCCTGTGCCATGGGCAGGGACACCTCACACTAAACCATGTCACCCAAGGCTCTGTCCAACCTGGCCTTGAACACCGCCAGGG
>WYDI02012182.1:0-21209 GCA_009867235.2 Psittacus erithacus
CTGCGAGCGCACACTGAAGCCGGCTCATGTTCATTTTCTCATCGACCAACACCCCCAAGTCCTTCTCCACAGGGCTGTTCTGAATCTCTTCTCTGCCCAACCTGTAGCTGTGCCTGGGATGGCTCTGACCCAGGTGTAGGACCTTGCACTTGGCATGGTTAAACTTCATAAGGCTGGCATCAGCCCAACTCACAAGCATGTCAAGGTCCCTCTGGATGGCATTCCTTCCCTCCAGCGTATCAACCAACACTGATCCCTGAGGGATGACACTTGTTAATGGTCTCCAGCTGGACATTGAGCCATTGACCCCAACTCTTTGCATGTGGCCATCCAGCCAGTTCTTTACCCACTGAGTGGTCCACCTATCAAATTGATGTGTCTCCAATTTAGAGGCAAGGATGTCATGTGGGACAGTGTCAAACGCTTTGCACAAGTCCAGGTAGATGACATCAACTGCTCTGTCCATCAGTTCCATAGCCCCATCATAGAAGGTCACTAAATTGGTCAAGCAGGATTTCCCCTTAGTGAAGCCATGCTGCTGTCTTGAAGTCCACTGCAACCAAGGCTGCCCTGGAGCATCCCATTTCCAACCAGCCCTTCCCTCTTTCTGAGCATGAGGTCAAGCATGGCACCTCTCCTTGTCAGCTCCTCTATTACTTGAAGAAGGAAGTTGTCTTCCACAAAATCAAGAAACCTCCTGGATTGCTTGTGGCTGCCTGTACTGTCCCTCCAACAGGTATCAGGGTGGTTGAAGTCCCCCATGACATTTATGGAAATTTATGTTTTTGGAATCAGACACCGAAATTCCAGTTATGTCCCATGAATTTAAAAACATAACCCTTGCACATTTGGACTCTGGTAATTAAGTCTAACAGAGGAATTTACTACTGTGGTGGGCTCTGAAGCAGTCTAAGACTCTGACAGTGTAAAGGTTTCCAGCTAGTATAACTCACTTTCCTGGAGACAGTCCTGTCCCAAGTTGTTAGTGCCGCTCTCTTCAACGATGTGCTTTAGTTGAATGAAGATGTTTCATACAGACACACAGCTTTTCATGCATGTAATTTGTGCAAAAAACAATTATTGAATATTTCATACAATCATTTCCACAAATGGTTAACCAGTAATTTAGAAAGTACTGTGATTGTTGTTCCTCGCAGCTAGAACTAGCAATACCAGAAGAGCCTGCAAAAGTTTTATTCTGTGAGGCATTTCAAAACAGAGTGAGGAGACAATATTTCCTGTGAAATAGCTTTTCTAAGAAATCTTTGTATGGATCTTTAGGTGTGGCACTTCATAATTAAATATTAAATATATAAGTAAACCAAGAAAATGAAAAAGTTTTTATTTTTTCTAATTAAGTGCTTTAAAATGATCAGTGCCTGTTTAAAGTTTTGATATACCATAAAACCCCTCAGTAAAGATTTGGTCAGTTCTATCAGCTGTTTAAGCTTTAATCATTGTGATGTTTATAAATTAAGTATCCACATCAGTTCAAATATTTAAATAGAGCTTTCTTTGTATATAAAATTAATCATAGTCACAAGAAAAAAACAAAACAAAACAAAAAACAAACTACACAGTTTAAAAAGTAATGATTTCCCAGAGGTTTATTTTCCTGCAATTTATGAGTCTTCTCATCCTTTGTTTTCTATACCAAGCCTTCTGGTGTTCTGCAGCTGAAACTGGAATGCACTTTGTATTTGAATAATCTTGGCTGCTATATGCTGTAGGAGTTTGGCTCTGAGATGAGTGTAATCAACTTAGCATAAATGTTTTCTCAATCTGTCACAAAGAATCACTTTTAACTCTAGACAATGATATACAATACTCTGGAGCATGAACTTGGTTTAAAGGGTCAGTGAACTCAAACTAAGCTCATCAGTACAAGGCAAGTTGTGTCTTCTGGAAGGCAGGGGCATATCTGAGAAGGGCCCTGTATTTCCAGCTAGATGCAGGAATTTCTCCCAAATAGTGACTGGGAGGGAATAAACATGGTTGCCAGGTTCATCCTTGTGTATGTCCCCCTCATCTTTCTAGTATTGGAAGCTGCAGTAACTTCTATTCACTTATCAGTGTATCTCTGGAGATACTTGAGCAATTGGAACAGCAGCTTCCCCAGCTAGAAGGAGGAAGCCAAGGGAGATTCAAACTGTTTCTTAGGAACTTCAGCTCTGATCGCCAGAAGTGTTTGCAGATGACTAACCCAGTATAATTACTGTGGACATTACTGCTTGTCTCAGTTTTAGCTGCAGATAAAAGAGAGCAATTATTATTTCAGAATGTTTACCCCGGAGGGCCCAAATACATCTAGTTGTTGCATTATTTTTTTCATCTGACTCAGAGAAATAGAGTTTCTAATAAAGTTATTTTAATATTTTTTTATTACCTTATCATTACTGCGTAAACCCAGTCTACATTTTATGTAAAAAGACGAACTTTGCAGATCAGACATCTCATACTTGTTTTTATTATTTCACATCAAGTAATCAAGGAAACAAAGGATGCTATCTACCTTTATCATCAGGAGCCTAATGGGCGTATTAAAGACTACTTTCCAATTGAGAACAGCCCTGAGGAGAAGGACTTGGGGGTGTTTGTTGATGAGAAGCTTGGCATAACCTGGCAGCTTGCTCTTGCAGCCCAGAAAGCCAGCTATATCCCAGGCTGTATCAAAAGAAGTGTGACCAGTAGGCCAAGGGAGGTTACTTCAAACAAGTGGGAAGAATCAAGTCTGAACTCAAGGTGGTAGGGAACAAGGATGGTTGTTGTGGATACTCAGTCATGACTGAGAAGAAGATAAGTGTATTGATACCAACTTTGAGGCTACTTTTATTTATTACTTTTCTTTCTCATAATCTCAGAGAATTCATAATAGATGGCATACATGCTGAGTTCTGCCTCCCTCTCATCTGTGCCACAATCTCCCTGATGGTACTTATAACACAACTTATTTTACATATATATCAATTTTCTAATGGAAGTCCAACAGCAAGAGAGATTATCTTGCTTAGCAACCCACCTGTAGATACTGTGACTCATTTATTAAGGTAATAAACTTTATAAATATTCTAAATTTAAATGTACATTAGAATCTAAATTAACTGAGAGCATCTGAAAACATAGCAAATGCAGCATCTAGTTAAATGAAGGAAAGTGGCAACATTATTTCCTATTCACTGCTGACCATTTAGAATAGCCTCTGCGGAATTTTTGTGCCACTTAGCAAACATTTCCTAACTCAGTCTCATTAAAAAGTGTATTGGGTATTATGTGAAGTAACCTGAGCAGATCAAACTAAAAGTGCTTTCAAATTCTGTTTTTCAAATTTGCTTGTGTTAGCGTGACAATTATTTCCTGTTATTTCAGAATTGAATTTGGACATAAGTCTTGTCAGCTAAAGTTGTTATGAAAACAGAACAAACCTAAAGTTTCTGAATAGCAGGATTTTTGCAAATGAACTGGAAAAATACTATTATTGTCTTACTTTTGTCCAGATAGGTGTTAATCGAGGAAAACAAAAGAAAAGAACAAGCAAAAACAAAACCCAAAAAACCAGCTGTATTTCCTCAGTAACTTTAAATGTAACCCAAACATTACTTTTATAGTGGATGAGAACGCTTTCCCAACTGAAATAAATGACTCTAATGATATAAACCCTTTTGGAAATGCAGAGGAGTGTCTTCACTTAGAATTCAGTTACAAGGGCAGTGAAACAAAATAAATGTGTTTAAAACTATTTTGTGATGAAAAGAACCCGTAGTGGCATATGAAAGTGTAAAGTGTTAGCATTCTTTCTTCAAGGACCTTTGTTTTCTTATCTTAGCTGTCACTCAGGTTGATATAACAGGTATTTATTGATTGAACTCTTAGTTAAAGAATTGTTTGTGAAGGAATTGTTTGGTTGCTTTTCTCTGTAAGATTTGATGAAAATGAAGCTAGTGACAAGTGATTTCATTTCAGAAGAGCAAAAATCAATCTTTGATAAGGAATAAATAAGAAAGATGAAAAATTACCAAAAAAATAGGAAAATAAATTCTAGAAAGCAAAGAATATAGAGTGTGAGGTTATAAGTCTTAACCCTAAAGGGAACTTTATATGCTTTAAAAAATAAGATGTTATGAAGCTGCAGTTCAGATGGGAGATCAAAAGTTATACTTCAATTGCAAGAAAATAAGGAGTCCTTCATAATAAGGACATGTTAGCATTAAGTTCAAGTAAACAGAATTCAATTCTCCTGTGATAATGAAGTAAGAGTAACCAATAGACTACAATAACCTGAAGTTAGTGTGGATCTGTGTTTAAAAGACTGTATGGACATAGCTAGTAATGAATATGCAAATTAGTGTGATGATTTTTCGGAGCTGTTCCCAAAAATTACATTGCATCATTTCCATTATTCTTTCTTTTTCTAATTTATTAAAACCTGATTTTGTGAGTGCTAACTTTGATTATTTATTAAGGCTAGTTAATTCATAAACTGTTTGTTTTATTCAAATGTATTTTCCTGTAATAACTGTTCAGAGGATACTAACTAAAGGAATCACTTAAACTTCATTAAGTTATTGAACATTGAATAGTTATAATAGGAAGAATAAATCTTAGCTAATCATCTTCCAAATCTGATAGTAAGCACACTATCCAAGACTAGGACATCCTAAAATGCAGATTTCTAAGAAAGATAATGCTGAGAATAAGGTAATTTTCCCACAACACTGTGGACCCTCATTTCTGACATGCTTAAAATAAGACACTATAACATTGGATAGTACAGGAGAGTCAGTTCTGAGAAGCAATATCCAGGCTAGAGCCATAGAAATGGTCCATAAGTGTAATCAAGCAAGTGTAATATACACTGGTGTTAGATGCTCAACAGCCATAAGAGTAAACAAAAAAATGTTCCTAAATGATTTCCTCCTGTAGGATCTTATTACTAGGAAGAATGTGATGCAACATTATGTCTGACTCAAGGAATCCGGAAATCTTTTTGCAGGTAGGTGGAGACATCTGTGTCCAAGAAGAAAACAAAATTTCATAAACTGAACAGTAATAAACCATTAGGAACAGACTATTAAAACCAAACCTGATTTATGTATCCCAACTGCTCGCCAGAATATGCAATTTAAAATGCACCGCACCAGAATGTCCTAAGACTTTCTTCCAACAGGTGTTGCAGGGTAAGCTATGAAGCTTCCGCAGATGAAAACCTAGGAAAATAAAGGCAAGGAAAAATAACACGACACAGACAAAAGCTTTACAGTTGTGAACGTTAAATTATCATTTTAATGTCATTAGGTTATTTTATAGGTATTATTTTTGTATATGATACTTACCATAGGATCATAAAATAGTTAGGATTGGAAAGGAACTTAAGATCATCTGGTTCTAACCCCCCTGCCATGGGCAGGGACACCTCACACTAAACCATGTCACCCAAGACTCTGCTCAGCCTGGCCTTGAACACTGCAAGGGATGGAGCATTCACAACTTCCCTGGGCAGCCCATTTCAGTGCCCAACCACCCTTACAGTAAAGAACATCCTCCTTATATTCAATCTAAACTTCCCCTGTTTAAGTTTGAACCCATTACCCCTTATCCTATCACTAGAGTCCCTAACGAAGAGTCCCTCCCCAGCATCCTTATAGGCCCCCTTCAGATACCCTTCTAGGGAAAGTCTACAAAGATCATGATAATATTTATAAGGTGTCTTTCACTTATGGAAGCCTAATACTCTTTAAAGTGATGTGTTAGCTCACTATGTTAAGTAGATACCAAAGTCCTTAAGAATTATAAACAAAGAATTGACTACACAAGGAACTTGACAAGATCACGAAAAAACACAGAGGTAAGAAAGGATTTTAAGAGAATCAGATCTTTGGTTGTTGGGTCTAGACAATGGGCAGACCTTTAAAACATTAAGGAAAATTAAGCAAGCAACAAACATAGGAAAGTATATAAACAAATATTAATAATATTTGTTGGGTGACACATGCTAAATTCTGTAATTAGATCAAGCGAAAATCTCAACATTGTGATTGGCTGAGAAAGGACCCTCTTCAATGCTTTGGGGAAATGATCAGAAAAGGAATAAAAATGTAAGGAAAACTTAAATCCTGTCACTAGAGACAATTTGGTTTTTAGCTGTAATATTTTATTTTCGTATAAGTCATACCACAAAAAATGAAACACAAGATTAAAAATTAAAAAATAAAATTACAAAAGGAAAACAGAACAGTACAGCATAATGATGTTGAACAAGACACCATGTATTGTGAAGTATTTGTTATATTTTTCTGCTCTCCTGTAATTATGTGTTGAAAATAATTGAATGGAGCAGGCCAAAGTGGGATGAGGGAAACTTGACTAGAGGTTGAGAAGCTCATTTCCTGACACTATTAAATGTGCTGAAGTCTTTTATCCTTCTGCCCTGGAGCGAAATAATGCCTTTTACAATGTAGTCTTCAGATTGTCAAAATATGTCTCTCTACATCAAAACATGCACTTCTGGGAAAGTGCACACCACGTACTTCCTTGCAGCTAGAGCTCTGAGCTGCAGGAAAGCTTGCTTTCAGCCTTTGCTACCTCTCCCCCAAAGTACAGTTTCTTGTCATGGGCTATTCTGAGCCAGTGTTGTGGTTTAAGCCCAGCTGGCAGCCCAGAACCATGCAGCCACTCTCTCACTTCTCCCCCACTTTATCCTTCTGCTCCTGAAGGGACGGGGAGGAGAATCGAAAGAAGGTAACTCCCATGGGTTGAGATAAGGACAGTCCAGTAACTAAAGTATAACAAAAACTGCTGCTGCTGCCACCAATAATAAAAGGATATAAGGGAAGTAACAAGGGAAGAGAATATAACCACTCACCACTCACCACTCACCGACTGATATCCAGCCTGGCCCGAGCAGTGACCTAGCCCTTCTGGGTAACTGCCCCCAGTTACCTCCTGGACATGACTTGCTGTGGTATGGAATACCTCTTTGGCTAGTTTGGGCCAGGTGTCCTGTCTCTGCTTCTTCCTGGCTTCCCCTCGTCCCTGGCAGAGCATGAGACTCAGAAAGTCCTTGGTTAGACTAAACATTACTAAGCAGCAGCTAAAAACATCGATGATATCAGCGCTGTTCCCAGGCCGAAAGTCAAAAACTCAGCACTGTACCAGCTACTAAGAAGGAATAAAAATGACTGCTACTGCTGAATCCAGGACAGCCAGAGAGGGCAGAAGGTTAAACCTGCATCTCACGCATGCTCATGCAGAAGTAGGAAGATCATGTTAAGGGACTGCCTGAGAAAACATGTTTTGCATACCAAAAGCTTTGACATAGCATATTTTGGGTGAATGGCCCCCATCACCCTCAGCCCCACATCAGTGCTGACTCTCTTGATGTAAGCCATTAGCTTGTTTCTGAAAGAAAAGCTCTTCAATAAGACTTTAAAGCAAATGCATATTTCTGTTAGCCTTTATTCTATGAAGAAGGAAAAGAAGTCCAGTTATCCTTTTACGCGGCAGACAACAGCATTGGTTTATTTAATATACACATAAATATCAGGTAAATAAAATGCCAGAATTGGTTTTCAACACAGAAATGTCACTGCCTTAAGCCCATAGAACACCACTGGAGAAAATTCCTACCCCTAGGTTTCTGAATATGTTATGATTATATATGGCTATATGGAAATATTATATATAGAAATGTTATATATAGGAATATTTAAAATGACTGAAAATGACAACCAGTGATACCACCTACTCCACTGGCGTCTAGAAGTGTCACTCTACATTTTCTATATCCACCAGAGGATGTTGGGGTCCGGTTTATTTCAATGCCTGTTTATCTTGGTTTACTGGGATTAATTATTACCTGCAAGGGAGAGAGAACACTAAATTGGTTCTTTTCAAATGGCCTTTCCTTGAGTACTAGACAGAAAAAGCTTGCCTTTAGCTTTCTGATCTTCAGGGGACGTATAGCAAAACTCATCTGTTTTGTCATGATAGGCTGGGAAGAAACAAGTTGATCCCACGATGTGGCAGATTTCTAGGTAAAGATTTTTAATATGAACAATATTCCTATGGTAGTGCTGTACACAGTTTGAAAAATACAGAGGCGAGATGTAGGTAAACAATCTCTGTCCCTCAACATTAACATTCTAGAATCTTCAGAAAAGATTATTAAGGTGCTGATGACTTAGTATTCAGACAGCTTTCTGCTTGAGAAAAACATGGTCTTTTACTCAATACATAAATATTTCTGGTTTCATCAATATGTTTCTAGGAACAACAGTTAGAATACAAAACTTTATTCTCAAGGATAAACTAAAGTAAGTCCGCGCACATGGGCTTTGCTTAATGTATTGCCAGTAAGATAATGAGATTTTAAAATCTGTATAAAACTTTTAATCTAAAAACTGTACAGTCACAATTTAAGTACAGAATAATTTTTCTTATGAGCTTGAGATCTGCAAATGCATCTGTATGTATGCACCTTCAGAGAGTCAGGCCTCAGCTTTTCAAATGCCTCTACATATATTCCACAACTTAATTCTAGAAGCATGTGAAGCACTAAATGCAGCAGATGAATCTCCAGGATATCATGTGGGGCAGTTTTCAAATCCCTAAGTAGGAGATATATTTCAAATCTTCATTGAGAGTATTTTCATAGTGTATAGTTGTGAAACCATTGCATTCCTGTCGGGACTAATGAAAACTACACTTTTTCTTTTTCTGAGAAAAAAATACACTCTGTAACTCTGAAGCTTCACTCATTACAGCTCTTGATCTTCCATTCTTCACAGAATGAAATATTGGACAGTGCTGTTGTAGAATATAAGGCTACTATGTCATTCAGTTATTGTCTTGTAAATCATCAGTTTAGGACAAGACATGTCTGATGGGTTCTGCCAGCTGGAAAAATAGCAGACATTTTTCTTGCCAAAGAAGTTTTGCAGTCACGAGCAACATGAGGTTGACTTTTTACCCTAGCTTTTGTAGTATAACCAGCTGGTACCATTAAATTCTGGACCTTATGACAGCAATCTTATTACAGTAAGTTGGAGTTGAACAATGAAAATATCTAGACAACCTATAATGTTTTTATGTTATAGTCTAAAAACACTTAAGGTTTTAATTTTTATACTGTTGCTGTAATCTTTAAAAAAAAAAACATTTTAATGAATACTTGACTACTTAATGTGATTTAAGAAAGATAGCCATTAATTACTTTCTTTACACTATAACACTTCATGAAATATCTAGATTTTTTTTTCTGCTGATGTAAGACTTTGATTATTAAACATGGTTAATTACCCTGTTTCCATTGATATCACAAGCAGCTCATTAAAGTTCTAGGTGTTTTTTATTCACAAGTCATAATTTTGCTGTTGACATTGCATTCTGCTAATGAAGACAATTAACAGACACTCTTTATACTCAAAGGGAACCTGCCAATAAAAATTATGCTGAAAATAATTAAAATGGTGGAATTTATCTGATCAAAAATTCATCAGTTTGTCTGTAGTCCAGCATACATTTGAAACCAAGTGCACACTTCAAATAAATTAATTGGGATTTTAAATTTATTCTTATCCTATTTTTGATGAGGAAAGTTTTGATGAACCTAAATACTTAGCAGTAGTAAAAGCTGTTCCATTAAAAAATTCTCATTAACATCTAAAGTAAATAAAAATTATTCCTACACTGTATTCCTTCAGTTAATTTTCCTTTTAGAGAACCACCATCAAATCAAAGACACTCCACGGATCATAATGCACTACATTTTAGTAGTTTTAATACTTTAGTACTTTTAGTATTTTAACCCTTAGTGTTACCTAGACTTCCATTCTTCTTTGTGAAGAATGTTCTTCTAATCAAGGGAATTTTTTTTTTCCCTTAGATTTAATGAAACAATATCACATTAAACAGGATGGCTCTTATCACTTGAACAGCTGATACCATGAAATGCAAATCTCTCTAAGGTGGGGGAGAACTCACAGTTCACATTGCTAGTCTCAAACCATATTTCAAATTGAGGAACCTTGTTAAGCTTACTCAGACTTCCCTGAAGAAGAGTTAAGAAAAACAAAGAAAAGTGAAACCAAGTCCTCATTCTACTCCTTTGCTTGGAGCTACCTTGATAAAAGTGTGAAAGTTAACTTCAAGGAGCTCTGTTTTTCCCATGATTTGCATAAGATAGAGCAAAGTAAAGCTGTAATAAGATGCAGTATAGTAAAGTATGTGAAGACTGATGAATTTAGATGTATTTATCTTGGATGTATTTATTTAGATGTATTTAGATGAATTTAGGTGTATTTATCTTCACATTCCCAGAGCTTCATGAAGGCAACTACTTAGCTGATGTGCAGGTTGTCTCCAAGGGCTATTAAGCCTTCCTATAGGTAGCTTTCAGAAACAGCTTGTAAGTTCCTTGATAAAGAGAATTTACCCTGCACTGAACTATTGTTGACAATAGACATATCCAAATTAGATTTATCTGAAGATTCAGAATTTTCCTTTTCAATTCAATTTCAGTTTTCAGCACCTACTTTTCCGTTTTCACTTACCATTTCTACAAACATGGTCTGAAGCCTTTAATTTTCAGTCTTTAGCTGCAAAGGCTTTAAGATCCGAATGGATTCCATTTCTAGAAAATTGTCAAACTTAATTCCAAACAATTTCTTCTGTGTATTCATTGAGAGATTCCAGGATTGGAGTTAAGGGATACTTTCTATTGGATTAACTTTTTATTTAACAAGCAATATCTTTACTGAGTTTAACAGGAAACTTACTAAGGATTTTTTATTGCACTTGGAGAGTGCCCAACCTCCCTCAAATACTTGATGGATTTGTTTCTGATTATATCAGACACTCTATAGCATGAGTTATTCAAGCAACTTTAACCGGGTTGCCTATAAACTTGTATTCTCTGATAAAGCAGTGGGATGAATTTATAACATTGGACATACTCTGCAATTTCTATTTATATGCTCACTGTAATAATTTTTTATGTTAATGTGTATAGCTTTTAATTTGCTGCACAATAAATTTGTATCAAATGAAATATACACAAGAAAATATGTCTTCTTTCACTGTTTATGTTACTGGTTACTGCAGTCTTTATGCAGGCACATTTTCCTGTAGAATTAATTCTCCATATGATAGAATTGTACATAGAATATGACTACACAGGATGTGCTTCAGTGGAAGTTTTGGATAAGGAAGACGAAACGTAACAGAAATCTGCCCTCCATTTAGTCATTATGCCTTGTAAGGTGTACATTCAAGTAATGTTTTCTTTCTTTTACATGAGGAGACAGGATTACAGCATACAGACAGTGTTGGAGTACAAAAGTCTAATAAACATACTTTTTGATGTTTCATAAATGTTTTGGCCAAAATGTCATTCCTTTGAAAACACAAACATCTTTGTCCTTTTGACAGCTGTCTCTATAAGCCACAAAAGATTTGCTAACTGTTAATGCAGATGTCCTAGATACCATACACCACAATTTTGACTGTACAGTAAAAATAATTAGCTGGGACTGTGCAATGTTGATAGCAAAACACTCTCAGCTGTTTATTTTTCTTCTGACATGAACCTTAAAATACTTTGCTATTAAGATTTTTCTTTTAAGAAAATACGTATTCTAAATATTTTAATGACTTTAAAGAGTTTCTGTACTAACACAAGCAAATATTTCAAATCTCACTCTCCACCATTAGTTGGAAAGAAAATCAAACAGAAAATGCTGGCAAATACTGTGAATTGTATCTGTTTCCAAGCCAGAGCATCTGGTCTTTTGGCAGACATCCTTGGCAGATCTGTTATACTGGTGGCTTTGAGTTTCTTTTCCTGAGAATTTTGTTTGGCTTATTTTGCTAAGTGGGAAATAGACATTGATGTTCCTACTGTGTCTGATATTTGGGAATCTAATTTTGCCTAAGACCTTTAAGAGGAGGCTCTGTAACTATGGCTAGTTAAAAAAATGAATCAGACTATTTCTTGAGAAATTAGTTATGACCAGAGCATTGTACATGGAAAATGTATGCCTTCTAAGGAATATCCAAATTGTACTTAAACAAAAATCAAACAATACAGAACAAGCTGCACACAGAATTTCTGTTCTGGAGGGATCTTTTCTGAAATAAAAAGCCAAAAAAAAAAATCTAGAAAGAAGGACAACACAATTTACTGATTAGCCCTATTTACAACAGCTGTTCTTCAGCTGAAGACTGCTGGTTGCATACTTTGCTATCTGGTTGGGAGAAAATAATGCATGTGACTTATAAATTGTTTGGGTTGTTCTAATTATAATCTGTTAATCTATTAAAAAACACAACCACACTGATATTGTCACTTGTATTAGTCATGTTTTACCCCTCAAACTGGCCTTGAGAGTACAATATCATGAAATAAGGTCATATTAAAAACACAGAACTGTAAACTACAGTTCCTCTGAAAATTACTTGTTCATAAATTTCTTGTAAAATTCTTTTACAAATAAATTTTCTACCCATTTTGAATATTTGATATTTAGGATGTGTTATTTAATACTTGTATTGTCTAGGCTGCTCATTAGGTGTGCAACTTGTGAAATTATTGGCAGTCCTTGCAGGATAGAATCTGCTTCAGTTGGAGCAGTGTAAAAGCTTTTAGGAGTACAGCATAAAATATGGTAACAAGCTAAGGAGATTTTATCTCTTTTTCCCTCTTTATGGTAAGGATGAGTAGCTTAATGTTTCAGAAGCTGCTGAGTTAGGGCTCAGTTGAATGCCCAGACTCAGACCTAATTCTTAGAATGAAGTTTGGCTTCTGGAAATTGAATCCCTTTACAAACACTGCAAGGGAAGAATTAAAAATCACAGAAACACAAAAGTCAACAGACCACTTGAAAATCCTCACCATTTTCCTGTATGCACTATGTATCTAGTACATGAGAACTAAGTATAGCTACTTTTCCCTCAGCTAAGGGTAAGAGAATCAGTGATTGCTGGATTGTTTTGTTATTTTTATTTTTATATCTATTACAAGACTGCAATATGTCAATTTCACTGCCAAATATTTTGTGTGATTTTTAGTGTTTTCAGTGGTTTTTTTGGTGTTTTGAATAAAACTGCCTCATTTGCACACCAAAAAGATACTCAATGACCCTTTTCTAAAGAAACAGTTATCTAAAGGCTCACAGATCTGAAATTCTGATGCACTGAGTAGCTTTAAAGGTAAGTTTTTAATGATTTTCCTGGTTTTGGCAATAGTTTGCCAGCAGTTAAGTTGCTCCCCAGGTGGCAAAGTGGGAAATGGTGAAGAACACAGATGTTGTCACCCTGACAGTCTATCTTTGGGTATCAGGATTATTTTGTCTACAGAAAAGGCTCTCAAGCTAGCCTGCCCATGAAAGACTATAAAGTTTTCTTGCCCTGTTTTCTGAGTTCATGGTAGAATTAGATATCAAAATGGGTGTACTGTCCACAGGTCTGTCTTGCATTTTGGTACTAGCTTCTTATAGGAGATGCTGAAAGCAGAAATATGTGCAAGGTATGCATGTGCCATTATTTTCTTTGTTATGCTTTTCTAGTTTCTGTCAATCCATTGACTGGAAAGCCAGAATTTGCAATATTGGTAAATCATTTTCTTTCATGAATTTACCCAGCTCGCTTTTAATACCATTTATCATTTTGATGTCTGCAATTCCTAATGACATATGTTTCTGCGCTGAGCAAAGAAACACTCATCTTGTTTAAACCTGTCAAATGCTTAATACATATTTACTTACTTTCCATCCATTCATGACTTCATATATCACTGCTATAACTCATAGTTGTTGGTTTGAGATTTTTCTTTTTTCTGAGAAAGCCCTACGAACCTGTTTTTGTAGATACTATGTGATATTCTACTCATTATTACAAGACTATTTTTGTGCCTTCTGTACTCTTACAGTATCTTCTTTTAAAAAGAAAGGGGGAGAAAAGCTCAATCAGAACTGTATTAGCTCTTATCACTTCAGACAGTTTCTCTTACTCTTTGCCAATCTTGTTTTCTTAAGAATTTATGCTAAAGGATTTTGGTAGTTGAAGTCTGTTTTGTTGGATGGATCATGCTTCCTACATACCTGCAAGTTCCTCAGAATGTTATAATAGATTTGTGACTTCCTACGAAAAAATGTGGAAACCTACTTTTTCTGCTTCTTTTTTAAGTCTACTCTTTACCATATTTTAAGGAAGTCAGACTGTCTGTAAGTCAAGCTTAATCAACTGTACTTTCTTACGGAGTCTTTTATAGAAAATTATGTTATATTTGCCACCATTCTGATATTTATATCAGAAAGAGGTTATTTCACACAAGTCATAAGATGTTAATTTTGCATTAGATTTCCTTGGAACTTTTAGGCAAATATGATTTGGTCTTGGCAGTTTGCTGCTACTGTGAAACCTTTTCTAGTTACCCTTATGTTTGAGATGGTATCTCTGACTCATCCTAAGATATGGCTTTGGTGTAGGGAGATCATCAATAGGGAATACTGGTCCAAATAGTTAATTCTCTTTTTCTACTTAACCTGGGTTCAGCAGTAGCAGTCATTTTTCTCTTTCTTAGCAGCTGGTGCAGTGCTGGCTTTTTGACTTTCAGCCTGTGTAGGAAAATAACAGAGATTCGGGAAAATGAAGAAATAAGGCTTCGCAAAGTTTCAGTTCAGAGGCTGTAATATTAGAGCAGCTTTACCAATTGCTGCTCCCAGGAACAGAGAGTGCTTGGAACAGACAAGGTCTGCAAGAATGTGGCATAAGATCCTTGAAATGGGGAGTAGAGTGGTATGAAGGTACCATGGCTCATCCCTGTTATCAGGAATAAAGAAGATAACCACATAGTTATCATCGAGAAAGATGAATCACAACTGCTGCCACAGCGGTGATGGTGAAATCATGCTCTGAAGCTGAACTTTGCTCATTATAATGTCATAAAACATACCCACCTCTGGGCTGCGACCACTCCCCCACTAAGCTTGCATATGACTGAAGCAATTCAAGCTCCACCTAAAGATAAAGAAATAGTATAAATTGGTGAAAGAGAAGAGGGATGTTGGGAAGAAGCCCTCCATTGAAATATTTGGAATCAGTCGACGGGCTGGATCTCTCTTCTCCCCCTCATAGGGACACCTATTGGGTAAGAGCTCTGTATTATGCACATTTACTTACTAACATCTTGCTAGCTATTTAGTGTTATCACTGATCAGTTTGATTATATGTTATTATAAACCAAATCTGTTTTCACAGTCAGTCCCTGTCACCAGCTATCTTGAATCTGTATCCTGTTGTGAGTATGTGTAATAAATTTCTTATATACATTTCCAGAAACTTCATAGTCGATATAAGGGATTTGGCCTAATGTGCTGCTCGTGGGGTTCTCGAATAGGTTAAGCGAACATCCTCTGAGTTAGCGAGCTGCCCAGGGAGGGCAGCCAGGTTGGATACAAGGGTCTCTTCCTTCTTGGGAAACGGGTAGACTACCTGGTATCATAATGTGACAGCCTGGGAACAGTGCTGATAACACCGATGTTTTTATCTACTGCTTAGAATGTTTAGTCTGACCAAGGACTTTCTGAGCCTCATGCTCTGCCAGGGAGAAGAGGAAGCCAGGAGGAAGCAGAGACAGGACACCTGTTCCAAACTAGGCCAAAGAGGTATTCCGTACCACAGCACATCATGCCCAGGATGTAAACTGGGAGTTACCTGGAAAGGCTAGGTCACTGCTCAGTCAGGCTGGGTGATGAGCAGTTGTATTCTCTTCCCTGGTTATTTCCCTTATCATTATTATTATTGGTGGTAGCAGCAGTGGTTTGCGTTATACCTTAGTTAATAGACTGTTCTTATCTCAACCTGTGGGAGCTGTATTCTTTTGATTCTCCTCCCCATCCCTCCGGGAGCTGAGGAAGGGGGCGGGGGGAGGGGGAGTGAGTGAGCGGGCTGCGTAGTTCTGATTTACAGCTTGGCTTAAACCACAACACTACTGTGACCTTATCATCACTGAATGGTCTCTTTATGTCATAATTAAATGTTTAACTCTCACTTAGAAACAGGCTCCCAGCCATATAAGTGTTTAAAAATATGCTATATTGGTACTTTTCATGAGTCTAGGAAATTGATCGCTGAAATATGTTTCTTCCTGATTTACTATGCTTTTGCATATAGCCTGATTTTATTTTTTTTTTTAAATATCTTTCTCTATTTCCCTTAGGTGGAAACAGTTTCTATTTTTTGAAGAATACCATTTTTTAACAACTGCTTTAGCCCATTGTATAGACCTTTTCATTCATTGCACGTTTGCTTTTATTATCTAGACATTGTCTTTGCTACCTGCGAGCATTTTAATTTTTAGTTGCTTTTATATATATATATTTCTCCTTTTTGAATTGTGATACTACTTACAGAAATTATTTTACCTATTTCATCTCTTATACAGTACAACTTTGTTTCTAGATGTGCTCAATTTATTTTAAGTCAAAGAAGTAATACCAAAAAAATGCTCATATTTTATTACTACCATTGTGAACCAACTGAACCTTTTTCATATGGTCATTTAACTACTATGATTTTCATCCTTTCAATTATCTCAGATCGGTAAGGAAGTACATGGATTTTCAAGTACTTCTGAAGCAGGATTTTCAAGGCCTCTGAACTGGCAAAACCTAATTTCCTAGCATGTGAGAGGTATTTAACATCTGAAAATTGATGTAGTTAATTTACACCTGTTTTAACATTTTGGCTAAGTGAAGAATGAATATTCCCTTTCAAAGCATTTGAAAAAGCTCACAGATTCTAGGCATCTCTTTTTGTCCAATCCTTTTGCTTGGTAAAGTCATTGATCATTCTTGTGATTATTCTACTTTATTTCTGTTCAAGAAGGACAATGAATCAAAACTTGCCCCTGGAAAATCTCTTTATTCAAGTTATGAGTCCTTTACATACAGCTGCTGATAACAGATCCAGCTATTTCAGCCTGGAAGTAGCATTCTAGAAAGAAGCTCTAAAAAAGGAAAGTGGTTTGCTCAGTCATAAGTCATACCTTCCTCTGATTCCAGTTGTTTCCAAATGAACAAACTGAAGTGGAATCTGTAAGCAAAGGTATTTCAGAACCAATGTACTTTTTAAAAAATAATAAAAAACAATTTTTTTTTCTGTTCTCATTTTGACTGATGTTCATTCTTGTACAAGTTAATGAAAACAAAATTAATTATAAAAACTTTTAGGTTTCACTCATTTTATATCTCTGTATCAGGTATATCAAGTATATCATACAAATAACCTATATAATTTATCTAATATAATCTATATGTAAATCTCATTCTGGATAGACAGTTACCACATTGTTATCTATTAGTTGCTAGAGAGCAGAACTTGGTTTCTGCTTCTGCTACTGTTATCCACTCAAATTACTAAATGTCCTGTTATTTTTTATGCTGAAAGAAAGGCTCTTAACAGCCTTCACTCCAAACAGCTTAGCCAAAAGGGCTAACAAGAATTAGCATTTCGAGGTAAAAGAAGTACTGATATATCCCCTTTTTGCTGCTTTTCTATCTACAGAGGTTACTAAGTGCAGTTCTCCATATTCTAGGTAGCTTGTCTTTAAAACCAAGCTTAAAGTACACTAGTATTTCAAAGAGGCCAATATTACAGTTGTCACAGAAGTCTTCTAAATTACCTGACAAATGGAGTAGTTATTTTTTTAAGTAATGCCCTGCTTAAATCAAACAAAAAGTTCTGCACCCATAAGGAAAGCATGGGATGTCAAGAAAAATGAAGTGGCCAAATAAGGATTCTGAATTATGGTTATTATTAATTTTCTTACACATATTAGATATCAAAGCCTAATATTATTATCTGGAATGCAAAAAAAAAAATAATCTTCATAACATCATAAATTTTTGTGGACTTAAGTTCATTTGTATGTTTTTGTCCTTGCTTATGTTTTGCCTAATTTATTGATACTTTTTGATAGGTATATGAACTTGAAGTAATTATATTCTTTAGATTCCTATCACAAACACTAACTCTACCATTTTATAAAGCAATTGTTTTAAGTTCAAAACAAACAATGCATGGAAAATTTAGATTCAAATGAAAGCTTACTTTTTGCCACAAACAAATGATTACAAATATCTTTATTTTCTAAATGTGGACAAAAAGAGAGCAGTGAAGAAGAGGACTTCCAGAAAAGTGAATGCAATATGCAGTCCTCAGACCTAGACATTCAATACTTACAGAGTGAAAGCACCATCTAACTGCTTGGCTGTACCAGTTAGGTTGTAATAGGTTTAGCTCACAGATTTTCAAGGAGACACCAAACCATTATGATTCAATTTCTGTACCCCTTATGAACCTCACCTGAACAGTTCTATGAAAATCTGGAAGGCTGTTGGATTTTTTTTTTGGTTTTTTTTCTTTTTCATTTGGGATATTTTTTGTAGAGATATAAAATTTTCTGTGGATACCTGAACTACCATAATTTGTTTGAATTAAGAAGAAAAAAACAAGATTTTTATCAGTTTCTACTGAGAAGTAGAATGGTCACCTAATTTAACACTTGATTTCTCAAGCTTTTGAGCACAGATTTCACAGGTATATAATAGTTATGGTTACTTATAGGAATTTCCACTGTAGGTACCACTTTCAAGGTACAGCTGGATGGCACTTTGAGCAACCTAGACTAGTGAAAGATGTCTCTGCCCATGGCAAATGGGGTGAGATTAGATGATCATTTAAAGTTCTCTTCCAACCCAAAAGACTCTGTGATTCTAGGATAACCTTTATGCTACAGAGCACCCACCCTGGTAACATTAAATATCAATTTATTCTTTATGCTACGTGCGTATGAATCAGAAAGACCGAGGCATGAGTTGGCAATAAGACAATTCCAACACAGCTGTTTGTATAACAGCCCCATGATTTCAGTGGTAGGCCAGGATTCTAGTTCTGAGCGCAGAAGCTTGGCAAGTCTGCAGCCCTTTAATGCGGCACAGTTTGTTGATCCTTGACTTTCAACAGAATGAGAGAAAATTAATGGTCTGAACAATTTAAAGCTACATTTAAGTTAGCTCTTCAAGGTTACAGAAACTCAGTGAAACTGACAGACTCTTTTGCAAAGCACAGACACTTCACAGGATAAAACAAGGCTGCAATGACTGCCTGCATTAGTGGAAGGGACTTCTGGAGGTCTTTCATCTCACTGCTGTTCAATTAATAGCTAGCCATAATCAAGACATTAATGAGGGATGCAACTGGAACTGCAAAGAAATAATAAAATTAGGCCCTGAATTTAATCATTCACAAAATACATGAAGATGCTATACTCTTTTATTTTAAATAAGACTAATTAGGTTTCTTTTCTAATTGGAATTTTTATAGATTCTAAGATTTACCATGTGGAAACACATCTTAGAAAATTTTCTCTCTACCTCTCACATGTTCTTCCTGGTCTCCATTAGAATTAACAGCAGCTCTATGCTATAAAATAATGTCTTAAAATAGATTTTGCAGGGCAAATTTAGAGTTCTATATGGTGAAACTGCTAAACATGAAAGGCCACCTTTGAAAACATGGCACCTCATACTGTGTATGAAGATTTTATAGATGCTAATTGGCAATTTAGTTTTTGATCGGCTTGGTAGTGGCTACTTGGTTTATCAGTGTTAATGTCTAGATATAACTGTGTGCTCAAAATATCTGTCTGAAAAGATTTCAGTGATGCATAGCCTCACAAAATGGTGTTATTTTACTTCTGTAATGCATGGCTTACCACACTTTCCTAATAAAATAATAAGGCCATTTCTGCTCCAAATAAGCATGCAGAACCTAATAACTATTTTTTTTTTTTATCTGAAATGGGTAAACAAAAATCAACAAACCTTCTTTTCCATGTATTAGATTCCCATCTTCTGGCGTTGTAGTAATTGTTTTTGTTTGTGCAAATCGTATGTAATGTAATTCACCATTTCTGTGTCTCAAAATTTCCACTTTATGAAAATTGTCATAATAATTGAATGTCTTTTTTCGCTAGAAACATCAGTTTGTGACAAAGATCCCTATTAAAGAAGCCAGTACGATGATGTCATAAGATGGGTAGATTTATTTAAGCCAGGCTCACCCAGAGTGCAGTGAAGAAGGCTTTCAGGCCTGAAAACATGTATGAAAACCAGCCTTCCTTTCTAAGCAACAAAGCCAAAAAACTGAAGTAAAAATTAGTCAGAGAGCTTTAAAATAAAAATAACTAAATGGCTGAAAATGTTTTAAAAAGTGTTTTAACAATAAGACATGCAATTGACTTAAAAAAAGCCTTTCTTCTCAAACATTGCTCTTATTTTGTTACTAATAATTCAGTCACTCTTCCTGAAATAAAAAACAGAACAAGAAAATGAACCTCAAACACAAAAAAAAAATGAAAAATTTTTGGCAGTGGTTATAATTTTGCTACATTATATATTTTGAAACATTATATAAATATCTGAAAGTTGTATTAATAGCAGAATGAGGTATGTCACTAAAACAAACCATATAGTGGTTATGTCATAACTCTGGGGACAGAAATGATACCAGAATGTCATTTTTAAGCTTATACTGTAGTATTTCTCCCTCTCTGGAAGTGAAAGGCTTATTTTTACCATGCTAAATAGGTACAGAAATAAAACTGCTTGAAATATTGAAAATAAAAGCTGATCAGGAACTTTTAACATACATTATTTTCTCTGAGTAGTGCTATGTTCTAATTCGCATTTTGAAAAATACATTTTTTTTAATAAAAAAACCCCTTATCATTAAGGTAAGCAAGTAATTAAAATGGATATTTTAACAAATTATTCAGAAACCAACATAAAGATTTTAAAATTTGGCTGCATTAACTGTTTTGATTCACCTTATCTGACTATGACTTTATAACTATGAATTGGGGGTGGGTGGGAGATGATAAAAAATTTAAGCAGAAAAATGGCATTTTCTCCAAATTTCACAACATATTCCAGTCTCTGTTCCAAGAAATTTATTTGGAATTATATGGAATTTTATTTTTACTTTTGCAAAACTATTAAAGTTTGAACTAGTCGATTACACTTTTAGAACTTCATGGTAAATCCTAGTTCCATTGGGATGTAAGGAACTAAAGCTGGTTGTTGTGGTTTAAGCTTAGTCGTAAATTAGACAGAGCATGTAGCCTGCTTGTTTTCCCCCCCACAACCTGTCCT
>WYDI02012186.1:0-41574 GCA_009867235.2 Psittacus erithacus
TGAAAGTTAGAAACACAGCGCTGCACCAGCCACTAAGAAGGAGAAAAAAATGACTGCTACTGCTGAACCCATGACAGGGGGAAGGAGGGGAACAGGGTTCATTCAACGAAACGTTATTCACTATGATGATTTTTTTTTTTCTTTGCTCTTAAGGAAGCAACTGCATTTGATAATACATTTAACATGGGTGTCCTATAACAGCCAATTTTTAGATTTTGTCATAGGTAAGCTTTGTGAAAAACAGAAGTATTGCAGCTTTTTCATCCCCTTTCACAACTGAAATATTCCATACAAAAGAGGAGAGCAAACAGACTTACCAGTAGGCAGTACAGCCACTGCAGAAAGGATTCTGAAACTGACACCACTAGATTATAATTTCTCACACCTTAGAAGAAATTTGTCAGAGTTTTAAAATTTAGATTAAAAAATACAAAATTAACATATAGTTTCTACTGTAACCATAAGTCTTGGATGCAAAATTAACATGTTTAAAAAAGCAGTAGCTACTGTTTTCAGAAGAAAAAGCTAGGCAGAGTTTGCTTTTCCGACCCTGGGAAGGCATAAGAAAACATTTCTTTAAGCTAAGTGACTCCAAGCTTTCTCTTTCTGAATATAAAAATACTTTCATCAGCCACAATACCTTCTCAAGACACATTTCTTACACTCTGTTCTTACACTATATACACACAACTCTCTATATTTTACATGTATGTAGTTTCCTATGCACATACTCCTTAAATACCTTTCAGAAGTACATTTTCAGAATGACAGAGACATCTCAAACTCAAATGCTAGGAAATACAAATGTTTAACTAATCAGGATTGCTTTAGATCGTTGCATGTATGCTTTAATTGAAATCTCAGGTTTCCCCTCAGAAGACATATGTCATTAAGTGCCAGAAGAATGTTTGGGTGACTAAGATAGAAAGCTGGAAAAGAAGGTTCTGTCACTATCAGTGCCCATGTTCCTACTCTTTCTCAACCATGCAAAGACATGAGACACTCCACAAAACTGGAACTCCTGATTCCCTGCTGGATATCACTCTTATCTCCACTCCAGTTCCTAAACCCACTGTAACTCTCAGACAAATTGCTTCACTGCACTCCTGATCTTGACTCCTAGCATTCGTCTCTTAAAATTCTCACTTTAGGAAAGTTCAAAGCATCCACACCACCATCATCATCTCTGCCTGTCATACTGTAAAGTAACACTGTTTAGGCTCAAAATAAAACATACAAAATCCTAGAAAACTTCCTGCAGCATCTTAAAGGATTTTTTCCAACAGCCTTTTGTTTCTGTGAAAGAAATGTCTTTCATATAAAAGCATAAGATTAAAAAAAAAATAAATAAAAATTAGAAGTTGGTATTTCTGAAATAGTATTAGAACAAACTGAGCTGCCTGTTCTAGTGGAAGGTGTCCCTGTTTGTAGCAGGAACTACGTGTTCTTTCAGATACCTTCCAACACAAACCATTTTGTGATTAAATGAAATAACCTCTTCTGGCAGCTATTGCACAGGCAACAATGGCTGTACTTGCTCTGTGCATCAGACAGGACTTTTTTATTTCATACACCATTTAAAATCTGCTGCAGTGATTCCACAACCTGTCTATACTATTAGCACAAAGTGAAGAAAAGCCTTCTTCCCTCCCTCCCCTCAGTTAAAGTTATTTTGGCCTAAAGTTGACTGCAGAAGTAGACCACCATAGCACTGATGATTTAGTACTAAGTACCAAGCATACTTAGTACTAGATAATAAAGAAAAAAAAGTCTTACATTTTCATAAATAATAATGCATATTGTATTTGAATACATCAAAATAAAATTACCCTGTCTACATCATCAACACTGTGGAAACAATATACCATAGCAAGCAATCAGTGAATGCACACAGTTGTTTCAATGTTTTTAAACAAAGATTTGCATTTATATCATATTTTCAGAAATTACTCTCCCAGGACAGTGTAAAAGTGTGGAACAAAGCTTCTCCTTGCAAAAACGCGTATTCAGAGGTCACTTACATATTCTACAGCTGTTAACACAGGCAGATCACTTAATGCTCCGACTGCCCTAGAAAAAATTATGAAGTTTATCATTATTGCTAAAGTTACTATTGCTAGTATGGTCTTCAAATGCTCAACTGTAGAGCTATGTTCTGAAAATACGTAATTCACTAACCTATGTGCTAAACCCTTAAACTCACACAATGTGGCTACAATTCACACACCTTCAGACCACACTAAAACCATAAAAATTGACAGATTTTACATAAAATTCACTTAAATAATACCAAATACTTGCATTTGGAACTCAGCTTGGAAATACAGAGGAAGAGGTTTTCTTACCATATGAAGGACTTCTGGACTGGAGCACATAATACAGGATGCTTGCTTCCTGGGCATTAATTCAGTAATTCCACTTCTTCAGGATAAATTCAGAAAGTAGCTTACACAAATAAATGAAACCCACAAATTTAGCAGGGGTTGAATGTAAACAAACAGAGTTTCTTCTTGTCTGACTAATAAAAAAGCCTACTTGGGTCTTCATTTCTAGTCTGAAAGAAAAGGTACATCACAAGAGGGGTTGCAAGTACCAGTTTGGTTCCACACCAGATGTAAGAACACTTCTGAAGGAAGAACCAGTCAATAAACTCAGAAGGATAAGGCCCAAGAGTCAACCATTATAAACTATATGAAAGAAGCGCTAAATATAGATTATATGAGTCTCCTCCTTTTGTGCGTCAAAACACTAATTTTATTTTTAAATCTGACAATCAGGGCACAAATAATCACCAAAAAAAGCATTTTACCTTTCAAGCATCTGTCAGATATTGAAATTGCTTGTGTCAAATAGACAGAATAGGGGTACATGGACAGTTTTCACAGATCCCTCAAATTTCAGGGCTTGAAAATTAAAATACACAAATATTACTAGGAACTGAAACATCAAGTCAGTAAATTTATTCTTTCTGCAGAAGACTTTGCAGAGGGAAAGAAGGTTCAAGCAGTATGCAGATAAGTTATTTCATTTTTTAGTAGTTGAGAAAAGATCGGACGGTTTGCAAGATAAGATGGTCTAAAAAAGGTACTGTGATTTTGAACAGTCCAAACATACCTTGTCATTACAGCCTCAATTAATATCTGACATTATTTCTAACAGTGAAAAGTGACATTGTGTACAACTGACATAACCACATGCTGCTCCACACTGGGCTAGATGCCTACATTTTCCTCATTCTTCTGACCTTAGCTGTAAAAAACACAGTTATTTTTCTCTGATGTTTTCTGAACTGAAGAACAGAAAAATACAGCAGGAGAAGGAGGTCACATATAATGAGAGGCATCTCCGGTGGGCAGATACCAACACAAAAACAGAGCTGCACACAACAAAAATGAGTCTTAAAATACAAATAAACCAAAACCCAACAGGATGAAGGATCAGGGAAGTCTAAATAGATTAGGTACCCACAGCATAAGTGAAAATCTAATCCCCAAAAGCAGTAGATGGAAAAGGAGACAGGAAATGTGGGAAACTACTGGATAATGCTCCATGCTAGTAACAATCACAGTTAAATACAACAGTATTTAACACTGCCCCAAGTTCAGTACCTATTTGCTGGCTCTGCAGCAAAAAAAGTCATACTGCTACTGAACTGTTCTTTCAAAAATTTTTAGGAAGTGCTAAGGTTATATACTGATAATACCCTTCCTTTCAATTAGCACCAAAATATTTCTGCAAGCATTGTGACCCTGAAAAACTTTGATATTAAGAAAATTAAAGGACAAGGTACAATGATAATTTCAATATCCCTGTTATTTTTAACACACTGGAACACATGTAAGTTATCAAAATTGGTAGGTCATATGATTCAAACATTTTGGGTTTATGAGAACATTTGTGAGTAGCACAGTACGGGAAAACAAGAAAGGTTATGAAATCTAAGACCATTCAATGACAGCTCGTGGAAAGCTTCCCAAATTACTTGTCCATGTGTAATGAAACAACCAGCCACATGATGAAAGATTTTACTAAACATGAAATAAATACAAATGGTTATCTAGTTACATTTATGCAGCAAGTATGTAAATATGCTTGTCTACATTCACAGCACAGTTTCTTGAAGATACCAGCCTCAGATACAAGCTGCTGACATTACCACAGTCATTAACTGAAAACTTATGGGGAATTTACATGTACTGACGAATGCTGCATAATTGAAAAGGTAAGAGTCAAAAAGAAAGGAGACAACCATTTCTATAGATTCCTCTATTACAGGCTCCACTGGTTATCCTACATCAAAGAGGCAAAGACTGTACTACCAATGCCATTATGCTTCACAACGTAAGTAGACCCAATAAACACCACAACACCAACAATTCGCCCCTGCAGGCTCCCATGAACCCTGCCTGGCCCTTCTCCCTCCAACACTGCTTTGCTGAAGGTACGAGGATATGGATGGGTGTAAACAAGACTTGGTCTTAAAAAATAAGCACTAATAAACTGGCAGGTGTCTAATGGTATTTATATGACAAAAATTCTGCAGCTACCTGTGTCTGCATAACCTTGAATTCCAAACTCTTACCTGAATGTAAAAAGCAAGCATGTCAATACAGATCATGCAGTAAAGATCTATAGCTCTAAACTGTTCACCTTCACTGTGAACTTCTCAACTCACAAATCAATAACATATTAGTAATAAACAGTGAGCCAAAAATATTCTTGGGAGGAGAGAAACAAAACAAAAACTTATTTAGAATTGTGAATCATGGAGCCTACACATTTTCCAACAGAAGTTCAGGAAATAAAAATCTCATTAAAGCTTTAACCAAAATTTCTAATTCATCAAAGGACTGTGCTCTGAATACCAATGAATTTCATGAAGAAGCAGCAGGGCTTTTTTTTCTTGTCTGCATGTCTGTGAAATATCTCTTAGGTTACAAAACCAAATCTGACGACACTGAAAAGTCTTTCAGGAACAAAGACAGACAAGCAACACAAGAACCAGCTCACTTTAATTCCATGCAAAAGTGTCAACAGCAAAATCACTGCATCTCTTCCATAGCAGAATATTAAATAGTTCATTAATATCCATTTTCCTTTCTTCTCTTTTCAGAGGCTACTGAAATTGTTTCTGTTTGATTTTACATGAGTGAAACTCCTCCCGAATGAAACAGGTACAAGTATCTTGAAAGAACATTCAAGTGTACATCATTCAAGACCTTGGCAGTCCCTATCTCTGTGAAACAACAATAGCATCCCACTAATAACAATGACTTGCTTAACTATTCATTTTTGTAAGTAATGGAACTGAAAATTATCTAGTGATGGATTTACACTTTTACAATGCATCCCAGGGATTAAAATGAATAGGGACGAAGAAATTATGTATATTACAATGGGTGACACACAGAACTTAAAATTCTAGCTGGCTCCAGATATGAACACAAGCTGGAAAATGTGGCACTACAATTTTTAGCATTTTACCTTTGTCTAATACTACTGTGATACATCCTATATGTATTATTTGTATTATAGTAGCACTTAAAGACTCCAATTAAAATCCAAATACTGTTACATTAGGCAGAAATAGTATGAAAATTACTATAGGTGTCATAGCCATTTTAATTCCAAACAAGGACAATAAATTACCTATTTCTCAGATATGCCTTCTTTTATCTTGTAGTTACCCACAGAAGTTAACATATTAGTTCCTATATTTAGAGGAAGCATTAAAAAGATTGCTTAGGCAGACTTTCTGGTCTTTTTTAAATCGAAAACTCTATTCATATTTCCAGTGGAAACACACAGGCACAGAAGAGTGAAACCCTGCTGACATAAGGCTTGCCTTCCTGCTTTCCTAAATCACCCTTCCTGAGAAGTTGCCCACAGAACCACAGGACCCTGTGGACCAGGAGCTGGGAAAGCCTGCTCCCCTGAGGTGCAAGATGGCAATTTAACAGAAAAAAAAACATGCATGTAGATTTTTTTTCTCATTGCTGCTCTTTTTTGGTGCATTCCTTTTACTTTAGCTTAAGCACTGACATGCTAAACATACTCATTTAGTCTAGGCTATCATTTTACTACTCATATATTTGCACACTGAACAACTTAGAACTAGGTCTGATCTGCTAGGAAGCTATCCTGACACTGAGATGTACCTTGCATCCATATCTAGCCAATTGGATGATTCCATATAAGTTTGGTTGTTATAGAGAACAAAACGTATTAAGAGTAGATATTTAAAAAATAAGATTTTTTGGAGGCCAGGAACTGACAAAGGCAACAACTTTTCTGGAAACACAGAAAACACTCAGTTTTCATACAAAACTAAGTTAACATACATTACCTTGTGTTTAATTAACAAATGGCAAGTGTTTACACTGTGACGACTATCTAGTAGGGAGTTTATTATAAACAGTAATTCAAACACAGGACCTTAAGAGACAATTTATAAATATTTTAAGTGGTAAAATATAGGTGTTGGCTTTTTTTGTACTGTGTCCAGAAAATTTGCACAAACACATCAAATTCTCCACCTAGGGAATTTACTTTATTGTCAAGTTTGCATTTAGAACAAATGTACATGACCTATTTTGGGGGTAATATTACTAAAAGGAACCTATTTGTTGTTTATTATTTATAGAAGATTCACTTCAGATTAGGCCTTTTGCAGATGCGTGTATCTGTGTGGCATCATAAAGTGTCTCCAGATAACCCCCAGCACTAAAACAGATGAGAAAACGACAAGTTAGGATGTATCTCAGTCCACACACTGTTTTATAAAAGCAAAGATTAAAAGCTGTTTTTTCCTCCTCAAAAAGGCCACATGAAAGAGCCACTACCATGGCTAATGCATTGACCTTCTGTGTCTGATAATGACAAGTTCAAGTTCCTAGAGTTGGATAAGATGTGGAACTAAAGTAAGTGCACTCAAGCAATGAGTTGTTCTGCTCTGTTAGACTCCTACTCACAAAACTCTCTCTACAGAAAAACGAAAACTGTTTAATTCTTTTTATATATATATATAGTGTCAAGGAATTTTTCTACACCATCAGCATGTCTCGTAACTACTTACTTCAGTCTTCAGTTTAAGGCAGCAGTGGTTTCTTTCACTTTTTAATAGAAAACAAAATTATTTCATATAAAATATGTTAAATTTATGAAAACAGATGTAAAATTGCTGCTTGTGTATAACAACTCACGTTTTCATCTTTCTTATTTCAAACAGAGAAAAACATAGTAAAATCTTACCTATCATGTAAGAGATATAACATCTCTTTACAAACCTTGCCTTCCAAACCTCTTGGAAAACAGAAATGCATTTTCATACAAGTGGACTTCTTTGCTTTCAGAGGAGGACAGCAAAAGCACATCAAGCATTTCTTCCTATCATCAACTAAGAAAAAACACAGTGGACCTAAAGCCTTTATTCATATCAGTCATTAGTTCTGTACAGTTTTGCAGGTTACAGTGTCTGGAGCTCTTCAGGGGCAGGGTAAAACTCCTTCTCGATGTTGCTGCCATGACTGAGGCACAGAAAAGAAAGCTGCTGTCATCAAATGAGGCACCAGCATCACTGGAGTAGATAGATAAGGCAAATACAGTTTGACTAAGGAAAGTAGCTAACAAAGCTGCTTTTTTCCTAAATAACAGTACTATTAATACTAATATTAATTAATATTAATTAAATTAATTAATTAATTATTAATTAATTAATTAATAATTAATTAATATTAATTAAATATAATATTAATAGTACATATTAGGATGTACTATTACATACTTATGACTGTGTTTTAGAACATTTTATATTTCCAATTATTTATATTTCAGATTACACAGAGATATTGCAAACTTTACATCTTTAAGTTATATACAGATAATAAAGGCTAAAATAAAATGCTCGACTCAAAGTGGTGTAAATCAGTGTGTGCATAATCTGTTTTTAATCACCAGCTCATGCCCAATATTTTACACAGGAAGATTCCTGACAGGACAGACTGTGATCACAAAGAGAACAATACCATTCTGAAAAAGTCTCCCTTTTAAATTTGTCTCTTGAAACAGTATTTCTAATTTCCTCCTCCTCACCCCCAATTTGAGTTCATCTCAGAAGCAGTAATTTATTTAGAAAGATAAATTAATCTTTAGCATCTCCAAAGTCTTAGGTTGTTCCACTCCAGTAAATCATTGCAGATGAAAGTGTTGATTTCCTTAGAAAACACCGTGATAATAAATACAAAACCTCACATATTAAAAGACCACTAGCATTTCTAGCACAAAAGCTTGAGCTGAAGTTAAGAAATTGCCATAATTAAACTTGTCCAAGAAGACAGATTAAGGTCAAATATGTCTATTAATTGTGGGTATCCATTCTAAGCCACCTTAGACTTGATTTTTTTGTATTATTATTTTTAAGCACAGCATTTCACAGAATTAAATATGTTCCTACAACGGTTTTCACTAGTTCCCATTGCAGCAGTGATTGCTCACCACTCTGCAAACAGAATACCACACGCCCCAGCTGCACAACCAGACAGCGGAGAGGGCACAGTTCACAGCATTCTACATGAGGGCTGTATTAAGTGACTTCACCATCATCATGATGTTAGTGGTCAGTCACAGAAGCAGCAAAAAAGTCCTGTTTTTTTAACAAGTCATTTTTCTGCTTTACTCACAGAGTTCACACTCCTTTTCCTGTGCGCTATACTTAATTCTACCACTCACACAGCAGGAGTCCCCTGCAGGAGTAAACTCCTCATTTATAACACTGAACCACCCCTGTGACTTCAGGTGAACAGGTTGAGCGTAACTGCTTTTGACTCTGATATTAAGCAGATTCTCCATGATGTGAGCAGTGGCAAGCTGGAGCAGGGGTCCCTTAGCACCCTCAGAGCCCCATGGAGCTATTTGTTCCCGTCTCCAGGGCTATTCTGTGGTCCTTGGTCCCCTGGGCCACCTAACCTTCCCCCTGGGGCTCTGAGCAAGCCAGGCCAGGTTCCCTATCAGAAGAGCAGGAAATCCAGCCAAAGCCCACAGACAGCACATAGACACTGTCCTGCAAGCAAATCACTGCATGCACATGTGCCTTTAATGTTATGGCTGGAGGTCATGAGAATGGCAGTATTAAGCTGGCATCAAAACAGCTTCAGTTGGTAGTGTAAGTTAATTGAGCTATAATTAAATGAAAATTCAAAAAAACAATTTAAAAATTAAAATAATAAAAAAATAATTAAAAAAAAATCCATTTCTGGCTAAAGTGCCAAGGGCAGGGCACCATGATCACCCCCAGCCTGCCCACAAGGCCACAGCTACCACACACCATAAGGGAAGATAGGGCAAGCCTGGTGGGCCACCATCCATGGCCTCACCTAGGGATTTCACTGTGTGGAAATGGCAATCTGTTGAAATAAAAGATGCATTCACACTTTGTAACACATTTTCTTGGGGTTTTGTTGCATCCCTCACTACTTCTAATTATCACAGAGACTTTCTTTCTAAACAAAGGCTGCTGCTTCTGCATCCAAGAACGATGCTAAGATGCTAAATGACGTACATGATCACACAGCCTTGCCAAACAAAAGGAGAAGTCAAACACAGGCACTTGTGATTTCTCTGTCGGATCAAGGAGAGGGAAAGGAGTTACAGAGAAAAAAGCCTAGATTTCAAACAACTGTTTCCATAATCAACACTTACTAGAAGCAAGGTTCAGAAAATTACAAAGCCAAAAAAAAACCCACCTTTTTTTTATTTTTATTTAAATATCCCCTGTTTCCTTCTTTGTTTAAGGTAAAATATGTCTTTTTTCAATGATCAGTCTTAACATTCTCTTTTTCAGGTGAACTTGGAAAAAGGAAAAGAAAAAGCTAACCTGGATTTTTTTTTTATTATTTGACACAATAAACCATAAGCATTTCCTTTGAAAATACTAAAGCCTGTGATGTAACTTCTTTATTTAAATAAATTCTAAAGTATCTGTAACTTACACAGAAAAATTTGCACTATTAAGACTTTTTTTCCAGGACATTATTTGTTAATATTCCTAAATACTCATTGTATGAGCATACAATGAATCTTTAAAAAGCTTGTCATTTTCTCATTAAATTTGGACGTTTTGGGAAGAAACTGTGCACTATCTTAAAAAGATATTTAGATAATTTTCAAGAAAATTTTTAAAATATAAATAGTATAAATCTTTAGAAAAGTAGTTGCTTCCTAGTCAAACCCCTTTTTTGTTTCCATCCAGCTAATACACCTTTTCCATCACATAGTCCATTCTGGTACATGTACTGAGTTTCTGAATCCTCAGCAGCCCTGTCAGAGAAAAGATAAGATAATTTCACTAATTCAGTGTCTTTCTGTTCTTCCCTCTGTAATTTCCAAGGCAATGTTTGCCACATAACATTATTTTTCTTTCTTTCCTCCTCTCTTCATATGCCCTGCTTTTTGTGACATGACACTTCTTTGGAAGCTACAAAAAAAGCTCTGATGTTTAATGATTATATCTTCAGTTTACAAAGTAGTAAATAATAAAATAAACAATTTGTAGGAACAGCTGCTGAATTTGCAAAAGCAAATCTTCTTGAACAGGCAACGTCTAAACCTACATCCCTTTTTTAAAGTCTTCTCTTTTTTAAATGAAAATTAGTTATTCCTCACCTGAATTGGGGCTTTAAACCACCTATGAGCTGTTAGACATCTGTATAAACTAGTTCAACAGAGTTTTACTGCCAGAGGATATCAGGTCGGAGATGGCTTCTGTTGTCAGATCAGTCACTGACTACCTCAATTGCCTTTGGCAAATCATTTAACCTTTCTGTATTAATGTTTTCCTGCCAGTAGAATAGTTCTTCATCACATTAGGGAAGAGTTTATCCCATTAATTAATAAAAATAACCACAAAAGTGTTCCTCCTTCAATTCCAGTGTTATCTGTTCTACCGAATAATAATGAAACTCAAAACCACTCTGCACATTAGATAGAAATGAACTGTTTCAGTAGAAGTGGGTGCTATTTCAGAGCTGATTTCTACTGTATATACTTTAATTACCTCACAAATTACAAGAAAGAACAAGGCTGACAGTTTTCTTGCAACTCATAAATAACAGTAACAGCAAGAGCAGCAGCTCGCCTTTGTCTTAAACTAGGAACTTGTATGTTTTAGAATATGACCCTTAATGAGCTAAATGATTTAAATACAAATATATTGTGAAAATTCTCTTGATCAGAAACATCACAGAGAATCATAAAATAGTTTAGGTTGGCTGTGTTTCAGCCTAAACCAAACTTTTACTGCCTAAAAATATAGATCCCTGGAAAATGGAGTTTATAAGGGAAATACTGACAGAATATTAGCTACACCATGGCATGCGAATGGGTACCACCATAATACAGTCTATTCCAGAATCATTTTTCTTTTTATTATTTCATTAAGTTGTATCTCACTAAAGTTTCTCCTAGGATTTCTCTACAGCACCAAATTTTTCATTGAGAAAACTATAAATCATAGGCCTAAATTACAATTTAATTATAAACGCCTTCCTTTCTAATGCTGCCTGGGACCTTTTACCCTCCTACATAATTCTAAAAAATGACCCCTGTCATAATTTCCTTCACTAGAATAATATGCAGAGATCTAATCCTGAATCCTCCTGTCTTATAATTTAATATAAGAGGTAATTATTATTCAAAAGATAATGTTGCAGATATTGAAAATATTCTGAAGTTTAAGTCTAAAGAAAACCTGACTTCATGCTCAAAACCCTATTATTTGACTCTTGCAGAAAGAGAAATAAATAAGAAGAGTTTAAGACTTTATGCAAAAAGCTGAAAGTATTATTTGCAGCTGGAATTTGTCTACTATAATTTCTATAACCTTTGAGCTACAGAGAAAACACACTCAAACACACACACCAAAAAGACACCAGCTCCAGCTCATTTATTATTGATTTCTGCTTTTTTGCCATAGGTTAGACAAAGTTTTAGAACACTGCTATCTAGCTGAAAAATATGTTTTCAGCAGCCCCACATTTCTGAGTGCAAGGAAGGATATGTAAGCCAAAGTCAAAATAAAAAATAAAACCAAAACCCCACCTTCATAAAACCTTCTTACACCTCAAATTTTATTTGAAATTTATCACATCAAAGACACTGTTATGTTTATGTAAAACATTCCTGTAAAGGAGAAGTTAAATAATACTAAAACTTCAAGGCACTAGTACATCTTTTTCCCAAGTCAGAAAAGCAAGGAATAACACCATTATGTCAATTCATCTTGCACAAGAGACAGTGAATTTAAACTTGTACTAAGAACACAGCTCTTATTGCCTGTCTCTATTCACTTTACAAAGAAAGACTTTGACCTTAAAGCCTTTTTTTCTAAAACTAGGATTTCATCAATTAAAACCTTTTTTTTCTTTTTAGTTAACTCTTACAGTATGCAAGGCTATCTGCCAAAGAGGTGAACCAATAGTACAGACGGAGCAAAAGAAGGTTAGGATGAACATAAGGAGAGAGAATTAACAGATAGAATTTCTGAAGTACAGTAGAATAATATTCACAGAGCAACTGAAGTGTTTTTTCTGTTTCAAATTCAGAGACCATGCCCCATTTTTCGAAGTAAATAAGATATCAAATGAGCCTCATTGCTTCTAACCATACACAGCTCTACCAGGAAGAACAAATAAAACACCATAACTGACAGATTCAACATCCTGAAGAGGTAGAGGCCATTGAGGTTATCAGAAAATGGGGTTCACAAGAGGTAATTATAGCCCATGCTCACCCTTCTTAGGTGAGGCAGAATATCACTATACAGCTCAATCAAAATCAAACTATATAGTGCAGAGGCACCAGTTTACTACCCTCTTTGTTTTTGCTTTGGGAGCAGTTCATTTAAGACATAATAAATTGAGGGGTTTTTCCTGTCCTTCCATAAATCTAGGGACAGTGCAAATGAGGTGCCCCTCATTATGAGCAAAAGAAAAGGGGCTCCCTTGGCAGTGACGTGAACTGGTAGCATTAAAGCACTCATTAAAAGGAGCCCTGCTCTTTTTTGTAATAAAGAATATTACTTAATAACACTCAAAGCATGGTTCACTTCATATTGCTGAAGTGAGCTTTTGGGGGGCAGTGAAGAGGAAAAAAAGAGAAGTCCATAGTACCACAAACATAATAAAAAAGAGAGATGGAACTTTGCCTGTAACGAATTAATAATAAGTAAGAAAGTATCATTGACTGTCTCTGTCTAACTTCATGCAACAGAAAGATTAAAGGATCTCAGGGGATTCATGGAAGATGTTAGACTATAATTTCAAATGAACAAACAAAACCAGACTACGTGGGCACAGGTAGACTGAAAAAGATTACCACTAGATTATTTCATAACTTGAGGATCCAATAAAACACAAAGCTTTACACAGCTTTGAACGAATACTATTATTAGCAAATCAGAATGTGTTATTTGATAGGTAATGAATGGCACAAAAAAGGACAGAGCAGAGCATGAGTTTTACATTTCCAACAAATATCTCTCCAACACAGCAGTAGTGAAGGTTTGGACATTTAGATAGTCTCAATTTCATCATTTTGGGGATTAGAAGAGAAAATGCAGTTGTAGAATACCTCTGAGTACGTTAGCTGTTTTTCATGTATGATGGGAAACTATGTACACCAGAAAACTGTTAGAAGTACATGTAAGATGAGGAACACACCAAAAGAGAAATAGCTGTGCCCTGCCAGCATCCCATTAGGATGCCATTCAGCCCAGGCACCTTTGAAGAAGGCAAGAAATGTTTTGGTGGTTATCTCAACATCTTCATTCTGTTCCCTATTACCAAATGGCATTCCGCTTCAGAACCTACAACATGACTATGCATGTAAGAAAAAACATCAGGGCTTCTTCTTGGAGGCAGTGCTTAGTGGGAAGATTTTGCAGGGCTTTGTGGTTTCACCTGAATTGGATCACAGAATCAATCACAGCACAGTTTGTGTTGGAAGGGATGTTAAAAACCACCTCATTCTAACCACCCTGTCACAGGCAGGGGTACCTTCCACTATACTAGATCCTCCTAATTGACCACAGAATTCAACAGGGAGAAAAAAAATCTCCAATGAAGGATTTTGATGGCCAGACAACAACATGAATATGCAAAGCAACAATTCGATATCATTACCAAACATGCTTTTTTATTTGCTTTTGCAGTGCTAGTGAAACCACGTACTCGAGCCCCTGTTCAGAAAGGAGAACAAGTGGGATTAATTGAACAGGTATTAAAGCTGTTGAGAGTGCTTTTGTAACAAGTCAATCACATGATCAAAACCTTGATTAACCTGAGTAAGGGTTTTGCCTGAGTCAGAAGTGAAAAGATGAGTTTACATGAGTATTACATTTGCATTTCATGTGCAATATGTTTACTTTAGGAATGATATTTTTAAGGAGCTATTAAAATAAGTAGAAAAAACACAGCATGTCCTTCTAACGACACTTCTCTTTTTGCTATTCTTGTTTGACATAGTTCGTCATCGATGCATGCAAAGTCAATGATGGGGTAGCACAGCATAGCTACTATTTAGCAATGACCTCTGAAACTATTTCGTTTTGCTTTTGTTGTTAGCATGTCTGCATAATACAGACAATGTTAGTAAAGCACCAAAAGTATCTCAACATGAGTTCTTTACAAAGCAAACCCATTTCCTTCACATGAATTTTCTTATTCATCCTTTCAGTGATTTTTTCTCCCTTTTCTTTTTTTTTAACAAATCCACTTTATTCTTCATCTGTAGTTTTATAAACTTAAAAATAATTTCAGTTCTCAAAGCAGAAAGATGACATAAGGTTTGAAGCCATCATCAGGGTAGTTGGCCAAAAAGCTACTACTAGTTAACAGATTACACTGTTGTGCGCATCACAAACTTTTCATAAGAAGATCTTGTTGTCCCCACAGAATTTCCTTTGGTTTATCCCAAGCCATCAACCCCACTTGTCAGATTATTTTGACTTGTACTCCTATCACTTAAGGTACTCAGTATCTCAGGTTTCTGTTTTCTGAAAGTTCTGTAAATGTATTTCCTACTTCATGATTCAGATCATTACAGCAAGCACTGCAATAATCCAGAGTCTGGCCAGACCCCTACCAAACCTCACCTACTATACCTCTTTCCATTTCCACATTGATAAGTATACCCTAAATCCAATTCTTCAGCCAGTTGTACACCTACACTCATCAAAGTCTCATTTCCTTAGCTTGCTTATAAATAAAGAAGTCATGTGAGGCAGCGTCAAAAACCTCCCTAAATTCAAGATATATCTATTGCTTCTTGTCTGCCTTCACCTCTTACTCCATTGTACAATCTGTGTTGGTTAGACAATATTTTTTCTGACAAATCTGTTTGGTTTCAATTTCCTTGTCATCCTTGAAGTGCTTGCAAATAGTTCGATTATTTTTTTCAAGAATTTTTGCAGAAACTGGAGTTTAGCTGCCTGTTCTGTAAGTCCAGTCTAAACTCCTGTTTCAGCTACGGACACCATACTGTCTTCCAGTATTTCATCTTCCCTGCACAAGTTTTCAAAACCAGCCACTGCTAGTTCTGAGTTCATTTTCATTCTTGTAATGAGTTTTGAAAAACCACACTTTTGACAGCAGCTGAGACGCTTTAACCTGCTTCATCTCTATTCAGGACCAAGATGTTACCTATTTGGCAATGGTATTAATTATGATAGCTGCTCTCCTATAGATGACCTTTAATAGGAAAGGATACAAAAACATTTGGCTGTCTCACAATTATCTTTTTCTCTCCACAGAATGGCAATCCTACATGTCTCTTTATTCTCCTGTCCCTGTTATTTTTTTTAGTGTTGTTATTTTTGCTATTTTGCTACACCTCACAAGCTGCTTATTTTATTATTTGGCATCTGATTTTATCACAGCATGCTTCTGCTGTATTTTCATACCTACTTTCAGCAACCTGCAAGTTGATTTCTTGCACCTTGCATCTATCCTCTGTACTAGGATAGTTTGCACTTTATAAAAAGATTCCATTTATGTAATTATACAGGTCTGAATAATTCCCAATAGTTGTCACATTAGGTTTCTGAGATACTCAGTGTCACTGATTATTCTTCATTTTTAATTGTGCACTGATCTCAAAAGCTTGCTACCCTTTTGCCTATGATGTCCCAAGTAGCTATGTCTTGGCCTTCTGTGGTCTTTTTGCATATACATTCTACAAACACAGTAGCATAGCATTGCAGCAAGAATTTAGTCGCTTACACTATTTCTACATGGGGGACTAACAATATTTTAATTTTTCCACTATCTATAGTTAGAGACCACAATGAAAAAGAAGACAGATAAATCAAGCAAAAGCTTCATGTTCTTTACTGATAGGGGTGCTCCTTTATTCATGGGTCCAACAACATCCATCCTTGTACCTTTGCAAAAATACTTCAGCAGAGGGAACCCAGCCCCAGCACATTTTCTCTCACATTTAATCGTCCACTTTAAGAGCACATTTACTTAGTCCTCATCAAACATGGATAATTGACATCTTTCCACCCCTAGCATCCCCACTCCTGGTTTCCCCAGGAGCTACCTTGTACAATCTCAAATACTTTATTACTGGTCAATTTGGGTTTCCTGCCTACTGGAAGTGGCAGTGCTGAGGGTCTCTAACTCTCTCTTGTCTCGCTAATCAATATAAGCAGTTGCTTCCACAGCATTTCCCTGCTACTCAGCAAGAAGGACAACAGAGAATGCCATGGATTGTAAATAAATGTATAGCTTTAGTGTTCCATCAGGAAGTAAGTAAACCTTCAGAATTAGGAGAAAGCTTTACTGTGGACTTTTGGGCTTCTTCTGAGATTTTCTCTGTTTTCATTCTTTCAATGGAGAGCAAAGAAAGGCAGTTGGTCCAATGCCATTCCCAATAACTGCCTCCTCAGCAGAGGCTAGCCTGTCTTTGCTGCACAGGGGCTAGCCAAGGTCCCCATTAGCAGTGCATGTGGCACGGTGCTCTCTGAAGAGAGCAACAGAAAAATTCTATAAAGCTAACCACAGCTTTACAGTCACTGTGTCATGGGTATGAGAAAGTCGGGATTAAACAATTATTGCCTTGAACTCACACAGTAAAATTTGTTTATGAGGTAAATTTTAACAAGAAACAAACAGTTAGTGTTGTTTATAAGCAAACTCAAGCTGTAAAACACAGGGAATGCTTTGTAAATACCAGTCCATGGGCCAGAGGAGGTCCTGGAGGGAAGCTCCCTGCTGTTTGCAGCTGCTCTCACTTGCACACAGAATGCAACCAGCTCCAGCAGCCAGGTGAAATCAAAGCCAGTGGTTTTGCCCAGGGATGGCACAATAGCAAAAAACTTTATTTGTTTGTAAAGACATTTCTTCTCACAGGCCTTTCCTTCCACTGCATGGAATTGCCTGCTTGTAATCTTCATACAAAAAATGGCCACAATGACTATTAACAAGATAAATGGATTATCTAACAGCAAATAATGTTAAAAAGACTATCCTAGACAATTCTGGTGTACAACAGAATATTTTGATCTAAACAATCCTCAAATTCAAATCAGATTGGTTTCATGTTGTCATTTTGTTTAATAGGAAATATCCACATTCCTTCTTAGCCCTGCAATATACCCTCTCTTTTAATGAAATTCAATGAAATTAATTCATTAGGTGGAGCCCCAGGAATGTCTGATGCTTTCTGGTCTCCCTACAGTGCAATATGATCACACCATTAAGATGAATGCCAGCGCAACAACGGGGAGCAGTGACTCAGACCTAATTTCCACTGGCAAGGTGGTGTGAGGTGCAGTATTTACCCTCCTGGACCCTCAGGATTGAATAATCCAGGGATGCTGGAGGTGTTAACTGGGCTGCACTGAACTATGTGGAGACTAAAGACCAACCCCTGAAAAGCCACAGTCAAAAACTGATGTGCATTACAGGGCCAATGCTGGAACATCAGGGATGCAGACACAGGGCAGGAGAAGTCCACACCTGGCACAGCCTCTCTGTGGCTGGCTCTTTGCAGGACAGCCATCCTTCTACCTTCATGATCACTAAAGTGTGCACACTAGCTGAGGAGTATCAATGAATGCTATTAGTTTCATTAAAATCCTACATACTGTCACTTGGCATACTGCGAGGAAGGAAATACACCAATACACCTTAGCTGTTCCAACTTTACTAATCTGTAACAATGAAAAAATAAACCAGAAATAAACCTGGCAGGGCTGAGGAGAGGTAAGAGGGGAGAGGGAAATGTAACAGTATTTTTTTACTACAAACACGCACACAAAAAAACACTTTAAAAATTAATACATGCCTACTGCAAAGTACTGAGGTGAAAAGGAAGGTTTTATCCCTGTTCCCCCAGGATCTCTTAGACAGTGTGTGTTTCTGTGGTGGTTGGCTTGTGGTTTCGTTGTTCACTACAGTTTCCCAGAGCCCTATATTTTACTGAAACGTAAGTACAGGCCCACCAATTTGCTGACAAGCTGATCTATTGGCTCTAGGACACTGAAGGGAATTATGCTCCTGCCGCCCTGATGCTCTCCTTTGTTTAGAAAAAGAAGAGAGAAAGAGAGAGAGTGAAAAAAAAATCCTCAATCGTTTAGTACAAGTCATTTTACATGCTGGGATAATGAAGTATAAAAATGCCTTCAAAGGACTGATTTCCTACTTTTAACTCACTACCAGCCGAGCTCTTTGTGAGGCCCTCTGGAACATGCATTCCCAGCTCCACTCAAACAAAAGAGCTGCGAATTCATTAAACTATTTAATTATGCCTTTTTATTTTTCTCCATTAGCAAGCCCTGCCAGTACAAAGTAAATAAAGCCACCATGGTCTTTCCCCAGCAGACACACTGACTGTTTTTATTCTTTATTCAGTTTACAATATAAAGGGCTATTTTCCCCCCTCCTCCTATTCTTGGCTAGTTTCCTAATACAAGCCCTACAAACAGAAGCATCCAACTGTACATGCAATGCATGGAAGTAGAGAGCAGCCGCTGCACTCAGCATTGCAAGCACATACCCTAGACAGCTTTCAAAGTACCAGCAGCCAAAGGCAGCCAAACAGCACTTTGCAGCCAGGCACGGAAAAGATATTAGTTTTTTTTTATACTCTAGTATATTTGCTTTTTACATCTATTTCTTTTCAGAAGGGCTTGTTATTGAGCTTACTGTCCACAAATTCCATTGATCTCAGGCTGTGACTCAATCCATATGCTCACGCTTTGACACCAGCACAGCAAGCAAGCGATACAAATCCTGTTCAGGCTACAAACTTATTGATTTTATAGATTTCCCCCAAAGTTGTGATAATGATATATCATTGTTAAATTTGGTAGAACAAACTGCTTTCCCAATCTGTCAATGCGAGCATGAAAACCAATTCACAGCCTTGTTTAGAAGGCTTTCCCTTCAGAAGAATAAGTACTGCTAGTGGAAGCGGATCACCAATACCCAGCTGCTGGCACAGGCTTGATGGATGTTACCTTTCCAGTTGCCCTTTCTTGACCTGCAGCATGCTGGGTTCCCAGACTTGCCTCCGGGTTATGAGAACCAGCTGTATTTTTCAGACGCATTTTTCAAATCCACTATTTAAAACTCGCAGTATATGTAAACCATAATAATAGCTTTAAAACATATTTCCTTTAAATATTTTAGACGCATTAAGGCAACATGAAAATTATTGATTTTAGCAAATAATTTTTGCTTGTTCTATTCCTGTGCCCACAGCCATGGCAAAGTGATGCTTTTCCCCTCCATGAGAGGGAGACAGAATACTAGTTTAAGATGGAGTGTCCTCACTTCCTGCTCCATCACAGTTTCTCAACCTAAACACGGTGGGAACAACAAAACTTGCCACTTCATAACGACTGGCTTCCACTGTGAAACACACTCAGGCATTTTCCTCATGGCTTCTTACTGCCAAAGTACAAACTTGATCCGACACTCATCTCCCATCCAGAAAAGAGGGTTCCATTCCAGAGGTATTACAAAGAAGAAACTCAAGCTGTTTCTCAGGTTATGAGAACACAAGAAGTTCATCAGTGCTTATGTGCTTATTACAGGACAGAAAGGCACTCATCAAAAAAATGTCTGTATGGTGCAGAAGATGTACAAAAACTGTAAACAGCTGTTGTATTTTTAACAAACCATGAAATAGCTCTAAAAAAATGGTTTGCTGGAATTACAATGTCTGCTTTCATTCACACATTTTTCTTAAACTCTGAAGCAATTATTAGCACTCCAAAAAGAGACTTAGAATTCATGAACAAAACCGTGCCAAAGAAACTGAAACCAACCAAGAGGCAAGAATTACTATGTTAGAAAACTAAATTTAGGAAATCCATGTGAATAAATAATACCTTTCTTGAACGCCTTCTCTTTTCTGTCATTGCCTAACTTTGTTATTTTTCCATCTTCACTCAACATATGTCTTTTTACCACTGGAAAAGCAGCTTAACTCATCGACATTATGCCACTGCTCAACAGACACCACACAGTGAGAGCTTTACTATGTTCTCTCAAGTTTTGCTATGGATATCTCCCCACATCTGGCAATACATCCCTAAGCATTTAGCCAACAACAGCTTCAAGACAGATTTTGAAAGGCTGAATGTCTCCCACCAGCGCCTCTCCTTTCACTTCTGATTTAATCCAAGGTGATAGATGCTGAACTCCTTTACGTACCGTGGCTTTTTTTGAAATTACTGACTGCCCTTTCCAAATACATCTTTCTGAAGAGTCTTTCTGAACTTCAGGGCACTTTAAATCTGAGTACCTGCCTGCAATGTCAGGTCTATTTTCCACCTATGATAAAGAACAATAACTAATGTAATTCTCATTCTTCTATGGTGTTTTCACTGTTTTTCTCACTGAAACACAAATACCAGAAAGAGAAAGGTGACAGAACAGCCACATTTTTTTGTCACATTGCCGAGCTGTGCTTCATGGTTCATTTCCAGTGCGTACACAGGAAGGGGTCTCACAACATGCCATCACAAAAACAAATTGTGCATTTTCTGGACAGAGGAAGCACTATCAAATAACATACTAAGCATTCAAGTATTTTTTTGTTTGAAGAAAGTGAAGACCTTAACTAAAACAAGTGTTATTACTAATCTCACTTCCGAGAGCTGAGACTTGGTGAAACTGTAAGACTTGCAAAAGGCTCACATGAAACCAGTGATCAGGTATTGACCAGCTGTGAAGATCCTCATTCCCAATGTATATTGTGTCCATATCCATTCTAGATAATGTCAGCTTGTACCTCCTTTAAGATATTAACAAAGGGAACATTCTTGTGATGAAAGGCAAACACACTGCAGGACCTACTACTGGCCATCTGACATTTCATAGGAAGCACAAGCACTTAAAGGCAAATTATCTTACTCCGTTATGCTCTTACTTCCTCACCATCCCTTCTGTTCAAGCTCCACACCTTCACTGGGTATCTCTAACCCAAATTCCCTGTTATTTCTTGTTTACTAGGGAAATAATGTCAGCCTGAGAAGTATTAAAGGTATCACATGCTCCTTTACTTGGTTTCTGATTACTTTCATACCACTTGATATATAATTTATATTATTCTAGAATAGGGAAAATCTGGGTCTTGATGTTCTCTGGAATTCCCGTTCATGGTAACAAAATGCATAAGGATTAACAGAACTTCGTGGTTCTAGATTATTAATTTTGTCTGATAGACAGCAGTTAATAGGCAATATTGAACGTATAATCAGAATGTAGAGACATCCAATGAGTATGAGTACTTCCAAAACATATCTTAATTCCTTCCTTGCATCCCTACCCCCAATATGTTTGGACAATTCAAAGAATCTTAGCCTTTAATCAACATTTCTTGAACACTATTGTCTTTCTTTCCAGCATCTCACTCTTTCTCACTTTTCTCTCCACCATCCCCTCCTACCCACCCCAAAAAAAAAAAAAAGAGAAAAGAAAAAAAAGCCTTCCTGATAATTGCACTGTCCAAATGTGCAGGGGTTTTCACACAGAATGATGGCTTCCCTTGTCTCCTGCATTTGTTCATCTCCTTTGGGAGGAGCAATTTACAGAAAGCATTATCGATTTTTGCCATAATAGGTACAGAGATGCCTCACTGTCCCTGCTCAGCCAGCTCACTCTCTGCATCACAACTGTCAGGCCAGTTTGTGAAGCCCGTCATTTTTTTTCAAGTAAATCCATCATGGGAGTGGAGAAAAGTGATGAAAATAAAATTATTTTCACCTTGCCATAAGAAAGAATGGCCATGTTCCCTAACAGAAATAAGTGAAAATTCTGTCAACTAAGAGAGTGGAAGGGAAATTCAACGCAAATAAAAGCGGGCTGGGGGGAAGGAAGGAAAGGGAGGAGGGTGTGTGAGAAGGCATGGCGGTAGCTAATTTACTTTGAACACATTCTGGAATTTTCCTGTTAAAGCCACTATTTACAACTCTTCCAGTTGTTCTCCATGTTCTCATTTTTCTGGAAGCACTAAAATCTATGCTGTACACAGGTATTTTCTTTGGCTTTCAGGGTGTTGAGGAGATTGTGGGGTTTGTGATTAAATTCTTAAATATTACTGGTCTGTGGGATGAAATCTGCCTTTAAACCTCCCTCTGAATACAGACCACCCACCCACTGCCGACTTACCAATCCACTCCTTTGTGCGCAGAACGGGTTGGGGGGTTTCTCCAACTCCCTGTTCACCAGGGGCAGGCTGAGGCCACTAAACTAATTCTGGCCCTGATCAGCATGTGAATGTTGAAAGATACTTACTTCAAATATTTCTGAAACTAAAAAAGCCTTTTAGAAATCACATCTAAAAGCAAACAATTCCCCCCTGACCCTCAATTGCTCCTTGATTAGTTTTTGCTGTATCCTTCATGTTGGTCACTTATCTCACATCCTGAAGGTCACAGTCTGTAGTACCCTATTCCAGCAGCCTGGGGTTGTTTTTTTGTTCCTAAAGACAGCCTTGTTTTGGGCTCAGAAGTTTTAATCCAAGAATTGGCTCTGGATCTAATTCCCAGTTCATTAGCCATGAAAAGTGATAGCTGCTTAAGATTTTTATGAGACATTGTTCCAAAAGTGGACCACAGAAACTGCACAATTACCCAGCATGTTGTACAAAGCTCTGTCAGCCTTTGCACTGACACAAGGAGCTTGATAGCAATCAAACAGCTTAATGAAAAGCAGCAAGGTTGCTCTTGGTAAGGAGTAAGGAATCTGAAGTTTGTTTCCAAGTGGGGCTTTCTGTAAAGACACTTAAGATAAAATTCAAATCATTGTACCCTTACTTCAGGAGCCTTGGTAGTAAAGATACACAACTTGTCTGTTTGACCCTTTCACACAGGCACTTGCAAACATCATAGAGTCAAACTTGTTTAGGTTGGAAAAGACCTTTAAGATCGAGTCCAACCATTAACCTGTCACTGCCAAGTCCTCCACTAAACCGTGTTCCGAAGCACCACATCTACGCATCTTTTAAACACTTCCAGGGATGGCAACTCCAGCATGTCCCTGGGCAGCCTGTTCCAATGCTTGTCAACCCTTTTGGGGAAGAAATTGTTAGTAATATCCAGCCTAAACCTCCCCTGGCACAACTTGAGGCTGTTTTCTCTTTTCTCCCAAATAACAAGTGAAAGGACAAGAGCAACCCCCCCCTCACTACAAACTCCTATCAAGGAGTTGCAGAGATCTATAAGGTCTTCCTTGATCTTTCCTTTCTCCAAACTGGGCAACCCCAGTACCCTCAGCCACTTCTTATATGACTTGTGCTAACTTACAGTCACTGGGACCTCCCTGGTTAGCCAGGTCTGCTGGTAAATAATGTGAAGGAGTCCAGTGAGCACTTCCACCACCTCCTTCAGCACCCCTGGGTGAATGCCATCTGGCCCCATAAATGTGGCGTGTGTCTAAGTGATACAGCAGGTCGCTGACCATTTCCCCTTGGATTATGAGAGCTTCATTCTGCTCCCAGTTGTCCAGCTCAGGGGGATAGGTACTCTTAGAACTACCTGTCTTACTATTACGTTCAACATTTAAAGCTCATCTGTCTTGTCCCTCTGGACTCTCAAGTGGATCTAGATATTAATGCTGAAGTTGGCCATTCATTGCAATTATGCCAAGCAAATCGTGAGAAAAACAGCAAGGCAGCTGTACAGAAGTATCAGAGGATTTCTTTCAGTCAGGGTGCAGTAAAACCACATAACCAGTCCCATGTCCAAGTAATTACAGGGATGTGATGAAGGCCAGCAATATATAAGAGGCTCAGAAGTGGATACTCTACTGAGTGGTGGATTAAGGCTAAGTGTAGCCAGATCCAGCCCACCTAAAGTGTTTTCAACAGCTCCTGGGCTCCTCCAACTGCCACCCAGCCCACACGAATACCACCTGCCCTCCCCACTGTGCTCCCTCCTCCTGCCCTTCCCCTGTGGGGATCAGACCCTTTCCCATCCTCACACTACTGACACCAGACCAGAATGAACTGGAGTGACAGGTTGCCTCCAAGATCAGGTCACAGGTCTTTAAATCTTGCCTAAATCCTTTTCTTAGTCCACCCCATAACTGCACTGTGTCAAAGCACAGCAGCATGTCCGGGAATAAAAGGATGTCCGTGAACCATGAGCTTGATGCAAACTCACAGTGCCTGGGATCTGCTACCCCAGTTCCCCAAGGATGTTCCCAGGGCATGAAGCAGATCTCACTACACTGGGAAACTGAGTGAGCTGCCTCTCAGAGAGGCAATCTTCCTGCCCCAAGTGATTGTCCACACAGAGAATTAGCACAGAGCTAGCAAAAACTCTCACCTCAAATTACTCCACATCCATTTCCCCATGAAAGCTTTCCAGAAATCCACACACTTGGGAGCAAAGGGCTGGCAGCAGGGGCTTGGCACCGTGCTGCTCACCATTCTATCTTTGAACCCATAGTCCAAATTGACCCATTGATAGCTTTGCATTCTGTGAATTTTTCTCATCTGTTTCTCATTGGATGTGTTTCTATAAACCACAATATATTAAAAAGAAAACTGTATCTACAAAGCAACCAGTCAGGTCTTTCCAGGTATGTGTGTATTAACATGAGATAAGATTGCTGCTTCCACAAAATGGACAGCACCTTCTTTTTTCAAAAATGGAATGTTTTCAAAGGAAAGTCAGTCAGGCCTGGAGACAGTGACAGGGCAGCAGCGGGCATGGCACAGGCTGGCAGGTGCCATGCTCCTGTCCTTCAGTCCTCCACTGCGCCAAGATCCTGCTGCTGCCTGACATCCAGCCCACTGCAGACAGTACACAGCCTCTTTGTATGCCTAAAAATAGCTACAGGAAATCAAAGGCATCCTTGGCTTCTCACTAGAAAGCAAAAAATAAACTTTGTCATGTAGATCAAGCATATCAAGAAATTTTAGCTAGCTTATTAAATGCAGAGAACGGCTATTATTGCTATTTATCTAATACCCTCTGCTGTGCAAACAAAAGCACAATTTCAATAGCAGGGTAATTCTGTCAATGAATTAGCATCCTAAGGGACAAATTAGTTTAAATTAGTTTAGTTTGTTCTTTTGCTCTAACAAGTCCATTCTAGATTGTAATTGTTTTTAAATCTCTTCTCTTTGGTATATACGCACTAAGAGTTGTGTCAGAGCAGGTGGCTACCTTATGTGTGTCTCATTTAGCCAATATTGCACTCACTTAATTCATACATATGTTCAGACACATGCATACACTCCCAGAACAGATGTATGCACAAAAACACAGACTAATACAAGTACAGTAAAAACATTAAGGCTGGGAAAATTTGGAAAACAGCCTGCAGAAAAATAACTTTCATTTAACTTTTTAATTTTAAACTGTATTCAATTAACCATGATCACAAAAGGAGTATTTGCTAAAACCAGGCAAGTTCAAGTGTCTGATACCCAATGTTTACATTTTGGAACAAATGGGATTCATTTCTACACGTAACATGCAGAACCACCCCTCTTCCTTCAGGTTTGAAAAATGCTGATAATCTTTAAGTGGGGCTTCACTCCGAAAAAATCACTACAGCAACTTCTTAGGCAAAAATTCTCTCCCCACGTCTAAACAGGGTCAAATATGTTGACTTCAGTGACAAAGCAGCTATTTGCCAATTTTTTTGTGATTCTGTTTCAATACAAATAATAGGAATTGTGCACTGTTTTATTACTTCACATCACATAGTGCATAGTTTATTGAGTTTTAATCAGTTTTAACTGGTGTAAATCTACTGAAAATAGCACAGGGTCTGTGGAAATCAGCAAGTGCCTGATTAACCTTTACAAGGCTAACACCACTTGAGCTCCAGGGAAAAAAAAAACAAAACAAAATACAAAAGAGAAAAAGGAACAGAAAAGGGGGAAACGGTGGGAAAAGTCTGACTCTGAGGACATACTGATGAGAAAACTGATGTGGATCTCACCAGATGGGAGCTCTCCACACTGATGCAAACTTCTAGGGATATACTGCAACTGGTTTAAATCAGTCAAAACCAACAGACTGTATTCTGACAACGCTCACCAGAAAACTGGCTAAAGCATGATTTTAAAGTGGTTTTAAAGTTCTTCCTGTTTCTGATAAGACCAATTTCTTGCAGCTGAGGAAAGTTTCCTAAAGCTGAGCTTCTGAAGCAGCATGGCGCATCCCTGCACTGTGCAGCGGGAGGTGCTGCCCCAGCCCACAGCACCCTTGGGAGCAGCACTGCTACACTCTGCTTCCTTCTACATTCCTTGGGCTGGACAGAAATGTGAATCTAACTGTTGGCCAAACCATTATTCAACAGCTTTGTTTAACTGCATGTTTGTTAAAGTCTGGCAACATCATGCTGCAGTTCTCACCTACGTTTTAAGCTGTTAACATTATGCAATAGAATGAGAAACAGAGAACTGCTCATCTTAGAAGCGTTAAATACAACTGAAAGTGTCATTAAATGGACATTTAAATGTGCATGTAGGGTAAGTGGTGCAACCTCTTCTCATATTCAATTCCATCATTTTGGTGGGCCATGGAGTAAAAACTGGAAGAAAGAAACATCTCTACTTTTTGGGAGGAATTAAAATGGGCGAGGAGTATACAAGAAAGTGGGTTATTGCATAAAAACACACACAGGGCAGAAATGAAGTCTGCTGCGCTTTCTTTGTGCTCAGCTCTGGCTGTCCAGCTGGTAACCAGATCATGTAGAATGCAGGCCTCTGAAAGGTGGAAAAAGATCTGAACTATGAAGCACTGCTGTTTTACTGCTAATTCAATAGGAAAAAACCCCTATAAAATATTAAAGCAAGTATTTAAAAATATATTAAACACAATTTGTACCATAACTGCTTAACCTGACATCAAAATGCAGCTTACAGCTTGTTTGTCCCAAATTCCATAGTGTGGATAACAGAATAACTGGCAAAATGTTCCATACAGCCTCCAGCATTTGACAAAATAGGATTTGGGCTTCGTTAAAACAAATTCCAGGTGGAAAACTGGGCATGCTGATAAAAGCAGTGCAGCGAAGAGTGTTAGCTCTGATAGGGTAGGATGGGTATTGAATTCATTTTTAACGTTACAAGACTTTAATTAAAGAGATTGACCTGAGGACCCCAAACAGCAACAAGCTAAGATAGCCATTCCTGGTACAATGCGCTGTTACTCAAGTTAATTCTTTTTAATATGACTCAAACTAGAATGTATATAGAATACCCTAATTCAGAGGAGAAGCATGGAGTGCATACTGCATCACAGCTTACAGAGTAAACTAAAAAATACACATCCACAGATAATGCATAAGCATTAGTGTATTGAATATAGGCTAGTTATCTCATCCCACAAAAACTGATTTTTACTTATGCATCAGAATGTTTTTATGTAATTTCCTATGGTCATAAACATTATTATCTTTCCAAGCTCTCTCCTTAACCAGCAGAAGCCAAAAGGACAGGATAAAAGCTTAGAAACTCCCTTAGTCCTTGCATGTGTGTGTGTGGTTGTCTGTGTTCTCCCAGCCAGAAGTTATTCTTGCAACAATCATAGAAATATTATTCTTGAAACAAAGAAAGGCTTAAATTAATAAATATTTTAAAGACAAATTCTTCTCTGATCCATTTTTTGGCACTGATGTGTGTGTTTGAAGTCAATACCCATTGACTGTCTTCCACCTGCTTTTGCTTATCACATTTTTCACCTAAACTAACAAGAAGCTGCACAAGGAAAGTAAACTCTAAGTCTCTTTCGGTAAGATATATAGAGAGGAAAGGACTTGTGTGAGGGAGGAAAATCATGGATGACAGTAGGGCATCACTGGCAGTGTCTGACCTTGATCCCCATAAGAAAATTGCTAAAATTCCATGTTCAAATGCCACCAGTGTTACATTGCCACAAGTTTCTAATTCACTTCCAAAAAGGATGCTTTGCCTTTGTTGGCATGTCACTTACTGGGGCAGGAGGAGATGGGACCAGAGCTCATCCACAGCTGTAATTTGGACCCTGTCCTACACAGACCAACTATGATGTCCATGCTATGGATGAAGTTTCCTTAAACACAGGTGATGTTCACCCTAGAACATCCAGCTTGCTGCCCTTCCTCCCTGCAGACCTAACCTTTTGGCTGCTCTCCAGCCACAACAAATCTCACAAAACATGCTGAGACCATAAGCAGCAAAGGAATGCACTCTCCACTGCCCACTTGGTTTATTCACCCTTCCCTTTGTAGGTAGGCTGAGAATAAAAAAGCAATCTAGCATTACAGCTGGGTAAAACAAAGGGCTGTGGTTTAGGGCACCAGCAAAGCTGCCCAGGGAAGCATCCATCGACAATTCCTGAAAGAAATATAGGCAGAAATGTGACAACAAGGACCTGAGAGCATTATGCCCTGGTAGCTGCCATGTCAGTGGGGCATGCTGTGTTCATGCTTGGTTCCCACAGATGAGGAAACTGTTGCATCTCTTCCAAGGTGCCAAAACAAACTGCAATCACCCCCTCACCCTTATCACTGCCTTCTGTATCCTTCCTTTAAATATCTCCATGATAGAGCTTGTCATGCCTCAGGATATTTTATTTCACCAAAATGAACAAAAGATGTACTGAAAACCTTCTAAATCATAGAAAAGTTAAGGTGTAAAAAAAAAGTAAATTTATTTTCCCCTTTTGATAGTTTTTTCATTCACCAACACAGGCCCTGTCAAAATCTACAAAAAGAATTTCGAATGAAAACATAGTAAGCTTAAAAACATCTGGCCAATCAAATTTACAATAGAAAAAGCATAATAAAAGTTTACATCTTTTGAAGAATAAAGATGGGGGCTTTTAAAGCTTTATATACAAAGCTGAAATTAAGGTACAATTCTACACTAAGCCTCGCTTCAGCTGAAAGACTGGAGACAAGCAGCAAATGAAAATCAGCTTCCTAACTGCGTACCGCCCTCATCATTGAAGAGATTCTCTGATAATCCCTGGAAAGACCAAAAGGAATAATGCAATTTCTTATCATGTGGCTATCCATATGGCTGAATCAAAACCATGACAGATTGCCAACCTCACTCTGATGGGCCACCTTAAAACCTATGGGGCTGTTGTGGAACAGAAGAATAAGGCATCATCATTTAAGCTGAATAACATGACCAGATCGCTCCTGTGATTGTTCTGGTATACCAGATAAATACTACTGAAGCTGTATTTTTTCTACTCTCTCTAAATTACTGTAGCAAATAAGAAGAGAACCTAGAAATGGCTGTTCTGGGTCCCACCAAATGTCCACCTAGCCCTGTGCTCAGCATCCAACAGTCATCAAAAACAGGCACCCAGGGAGGAGTGTAAACATAGAGCATGCATCTAGCGACACTTCCCTCAAACACTCTCCCAGGCTCCGACAGCTTGCTGATCAGGAAACTTCAGAGTAGCTGAGGTATGTCTGTGTTCAGTATCCTTTGATGGATTTCTCCCTCCATGCTTTTGGCCACTCTCCCCTTGCATCTATGTAAACTTACTGCATCCATCACATTTGAGGGGCGCAAAACTTTCACCATACATTCTTTACTTATCCCTTCATTTGCAGCGTGATTGAACAGGTTGTTGCATTAAAAGAAAAGAGCATGTCTTATTGCTGGTGACTAATCAATGTTATATCTCTAAATGCCAGTCAATTTTAAACCCAGATTCACATTTTCATTTCAGTGAGAATCACTCATTTGCAGTACACTTTGTCATTCCTGAAGTGACTGTCTTTTGTGGTCTCACTTTCCAAGGGCTTGTTCTCTGCTTAGTGATATTTTGTATATAGTTTAACACTTAATGAGTTTTCCAGTGCCTTTCTTCAAGAAGCCTGTGTGGTGTCAGCCAGAATTCCTATTTAACTGTACAATTTTCCTTCTTTGATATTACAGAAATTGGAAACTTGTTTTATTGAAAAAGCTAGATAAATAGAAAGGAGGCTAGTGCTGTCAGTGTCTTCACATGGTAAAGAAGTAATTCCTACCAAGAAAGGAAAAAAAAAAATCCAAATATCCCAAAATCTCCACTAATTCGCAGTTGTACCCTTGGATATGTGCTGGGCTCTTCCTGATAAAGGGATGCAGGTTGCACTATTACCATCATGTGTATGCATACTGCTTTTATACAGAACCTAAAAGAGCAAATTAAATACTGCATATATTAAGTTTCTACGCCTGAGCACTGTATGCTCACACTTACTTACTTCAAAATTGTGTTTTCTTGTTATACTTTTAAAAATCTATTTTGGCATAGCTACCCTTCCTTTCAGTACCAGAACCAGATAAGATTCCCTTCTTCACTTGCTCCCATTGTGAGAGAACCAAGGACAGCCACTGCTTCATCACACTTAAAAAATGAAACTATGTGCTGTTCAGTATTATGGTGTTTGGGCTAAAAAATCCATCGAAATTCATGGACTTGTCTTGCCTCACAATGAATAGAACCAAAGATCCTATGCAAAGACACCAACAAAACAGTTAAACCACCCCAAACCTGCAATCATATAGGTTGACCTCTGTTGGCAGGGACAGCAACTTTTTTTTGGAACTACAGAGAGTGACTTCTGTTCGTCTCAAATACTTACTACCCAAGCTCATCACATGTGATATTGCATGTTTATTATTTCATATTTATACTGTGACACCATCTTCAAGTTCTGTATCAATGGGAGAATTGACAGCAACTGCCCTGAAGAACTTACAAGTTAAATGTCAAGCTGTAGAAGTGGATAAAATTAGTAAGTGGGGCTGGATAGGTGACAGAAGAACATGTACTAACCATAACTGGATGTGAACAACTTGCAGCAAGGGAGCTGTGCTGCTCACAGCTAGCTGCTTGCTCTGCCACTGCCAAGCTGCAGCCTTTAGTAGGCAGAGATGGGGTTTTAGGATATGTGAAAGAAGGGAGGGTGGTGGCTTTGGGGACTGTGACTGCTTTTCTCACTCTTTAGTGACAGAAGGGAAGAAAGTGCAAAAATACTCATCAGAAAAGCACATAATTGTAGAGGATGAGAATGAGGGCAGGCATTCAAAAGAAACCATGACAGAGAAGCAAGCTTTGGTAAAACTGTAAGGGGACTGGAATAAAGACAGAGATTTTGGTAGATGCAGTGGAGCCAACAAAGAGCCTTAAATAGAGCTGTGATGTAGTCACAGCAATAAAATCATCTCCCTGAGCACATCGAGATGCAAGAGGCGCGAGGCTGCTGGAATGAAGGCTGCTTGAGCAGGGGCAGGATGATCTTTGCCAAGACAAAGACAGGGCGCAGGAAGCAGACAGTAGATCTTGGGTGAGACAAAGTTTACGGCCTTGACACAAATCAAAGGACAGTGGCATACCAAAGTTAAAGCCAGATTTATACAAGAGAGTGCCTGTAGGTGTCTGGAGAGCAGAAGAGACAAAATAACAGGAACAGCACATGAAGCTCAGTTTGGCATAAAGCCACTACCTCTGCTTTATCAAGAACACATCACCTCCCTGTCTCTGTGCACTGCTCTCCTGCTCTTTTCCATTTGTCCCTGGCTCAAAACATAGAGATTTTCTGCACACACAGAGTCCTTGATCACTTCATTACCTGTAGAAACATGGTTATTGACCACACACACATTAACTAAGACATCAGATCCTCTTATATTTTCCATATAGATTTGGATATTCTTTTTTGACTTGGATACACACACAAGTTTTGGAACCAAAAGTACTCAAAAAAAATTCACTAGCAGCTTAATTCCAAGATGTGACTCCCACTAGAAAAGATGTTAAATTTTGCACCTTAAATTCGTTGGATTTTCAGGAGATTCAACACCATAAATTCTATAATCTATCATTTTGGTTTCCTGTTTCTGTCAGTCCTCTCTTCTGCTGCTGTCTGACTGCCTGTCCAGGATTTTCTAGACACCACAACTGATAGTCTGGTTATCCTTCTCTCAAACCTATGTGAAAACATCTACAGGCCCCAGATTTCTCTACAAAACCTATATGACAGAGTATATCAATCCACTTCTTGTAAAATGTCTGAACTGTCTGCCTTAGGGCATTATATATTCTCCTAATATCAGCTGAGACAAGTACAAAATATACATCTGACTTTTCCCTCTTTTAAATTAACTGACTGATGCAAAGAGAAGGATTTGCAGTATTTGCCTAACCATAACTGCTGTTTCATCTCCTGCTAGGCTTCACTTCTGCTCTTCCAACAGACAGGATAAGGTTAAGAACAAGCTATTTCCTGTTGCTTGTATACCTGATATTCAAACTCCTGACATCAGAGGGTTTAGGTTTCCATTTAATGCTACTGAAAGTGATTCCTTTTCGTGAAGAAACCATTTTTTTAATAGAGATCACATAGGCAGTTTACTGGCTCCACTGAGTAACAAAGAGTACAGGTACATTACCATTTTCACTTTTGGTTCCCCCAGCACTCATCTTTCTCTTGCTCCTGGATACGCTACGTCAGCCATCACAAAGGGACTTCCAAACGTCACAGCTTCCATGGTAGTAGGACACCTATCGTTACTGTGCTATGGCCATCTTAGTCAAAGGAACCTTATAAAGCCTGTCTTCAATTGCTGTTCATTTACATTTAAATCTTTTTCCTCTCATCCAGTGACAATGGTAGCACATGCCTCATTGCTACCCACAGACAAGCTAAGATGCTGGGCTACATGGGCCTCCCTCTATCTACTCTGCCACACAACAACTGAAAATATGCAAGGAAGCTTGTAAGAGGATTACCGTACCCTTCCACAAGATAACGGAGTTAGAGGACTCTTCTACTTGGGACTTCACTGTTCTCACAGGAAATGCTGGCGACAGCCATGGGATAGAGAGCACTGGATGCTGCTGTTAGCCCAGAACCACCAATCTCTGCAGAGGCAAAGCACGAACAGGCAGGTGAAGGTACTCCATGGTTACATGTATTTGCACAATTGCGTCAGAAAGTACCTAGAGCAAATTCAGCAACTCGGCCTTTTCAACCTTTGGTACAACAAGCCAGGAAGAAGTTCTAAGCTTTCAGAAAAGTCTCATGGCAGGGCCAGGCTGCCACAGGGAACATAGTCCAAACTGGCTCAAAGGGAGAGCAGTTGGCCATCAGTGCCACCATATCGCCTGAGTTCTTAAGAAGAAGAAAAAACCCAAAGCCAAGTGGCCCAAATACATCCCCAGGGAAGATGAAGAGCAAGTCCCACACCCCTCAGGCAACCTACCCCACCACAGCCTCAGCCAAAGCACAATCCACCTCTTGCTATAGGTGTCGCTGTGGACCTATGCAGAGTACCTGGAGCATCTTGCATCTGCACGCAGTGGGAGAAAGGGAAGAAGAATGAACACTTGAAAATTAATTATGTCAGCCTGTCTCCATACATCAAGCTAATTTGAAAGAGCTTTAATTTTCTTAAAGGATAAAAAAAGGTTTCTTTGCTAGATTAAACTTGCAATTGTCATTCATATATTGTTTATAAGGTACTCATCTCCTCACTCTGTATTTTTTTGTTTTTGATTTTGTATACTAGTTAGCAGTGAAGACTTGTCTGCATGTATCAGAAGGAATAAAGAGAGAAATGTCCTTAACTGTCAGTTTTAATAAGAGGAGTCAACATGCCTCTATTCAGGTTAAATATTGCCCTGTCACATTTCAATAGAGTCAACAGATTTTTTAAAGAAAAGTCAAAAGCACTGTGTTTGCAAAAAATAATAATAAGAACCCCTACCCCCCACCTCCTTGTCATAGTCTGTCAAAGCCCTTCTTTATTTGGGGGGGCGTGGAGGCAGGACAGAAAATTCTTTTGTAAAATGTGTAAAATTACTACTCATAATTGGCACTGACATGAAAAAGGTTTGGGTTTTTTTGTTAGAAAAACAAAGAAAATCTCTAATTTAATAATCACCTGCAAAGTGTTATTGTGATGGGAACAAAAAAAAAATACACAAATTCATCTCTTTTAAGTAACTATAATGTTTTTAAGCAATCACTGCACTTTACTGCAGCTCATACACATAAACGGATGATGTGCAAAGTATAACAAGACACTCCAAATTCCTGAAGTAAAGTTTCTCAAGTAACAAGTGACAAGCTACACAGAAGAGCAAGAAAGAATCTGTCACGTAAAAAACAATCACCAAAATGAAGTAAAAGTAGGTGATTCCACAGTGACTGATACCACAGGAAGATTTGCAAAAAGTTAACTTAATCTACTGGGCAGAATCTGACCCTGTTTACAGCCTGGTAAGGAAGACTATGACCTTCACAGCAAATGTAAATATCATCCATCCTGCCTAGTCAAAACTGGTCTAGTTCTATGGAGAAAGATGATACAAAGCAGATGTCTTGTAGAATAAAACACAATTTAAGATTTCCTAATTTACTTCCAGTGACAGTGTTCAAAGTTCAAGATCATTATTTGGAACCACTTGTGCTCTTTGAGGAGAAACACTGTTTAGAAGCTAGTTCATAATCCATGCTGCTTCAATTCACAATCACAAAATAATGATATTTAACAAATAAGAAGGGAATACAGACCTTGGGAACTCATACACGGTTCAACTGGTCAAGAGGAGGATGAGAACAGAACCACTTCTGGAGAGCACTGTGAATCAATTCACAATCCAGCAAATGCATCTGTCCCGAACATCCTCAGGCCAGGGGATGTAGGGGGATGGATGGCTGCAGTTTGAAGCAGCCCCTCTGGAGACCTGCTCTGCAACTCCCCTCCAAGCCCAGGCTGTCCCAAAAAGGACTGCTTGGATGCACTATGTGAGCATCATAAATCCTCAAGTTAGATGTGAGCCTCCTTTTACATGGGGCAATCACCAGGGGTGACACCATGCCCTGCATTTCGGGAACATGTGGCATTTCACAGAAATCCCAACATCTGTCACACTGTTTTCATGCAGTTTCACAGAAATCCCAACATCTGTCACACTGTTTTCATGCAAAGAAATTCATTGTTGTAACTACAAAAAAAAAAAGCTTGTTTGTACGCAAAGCTCATACAGGTCAGCAGTGCCAAGAAAGTCCCTTTCAGTTCAGGTAACTCAGATCCCTAAAATCCAGGTGGTTCCCTAGATTTTGTTTTACAAGCCATCTGCCAGATGCTTATATTTCATTTCACAGACTGTCTAATTTTCATGAAATGGCCCTAAGATTTATTCAGTGAAACCAAATCCTGCTGTTTGTAAAGCCAGGAGAGGCTGAGCAGAAAACCAGAGCATTGCTGCTCTGTTTGCCTCCTCTGAAAATGCCCACAGGCTGGGGGGACATGCTCAGGATGGGTTTTCCATTCTGCTTCCAGCACACTTCCTTTGGTGCCTGCTCTGTTATTACAAATTCAATAACCAGAGTGCTCAGAAAAACCCATCCCAGCAGCCAAGATCAAAATACAAAGGGGCAAAATGGAGTTGTAACAGATCTGGGGGGAAAAGAAAAAACAAAACCCAAACCAAAAACAAAACCCACAACAGAAAATGCAGAACCAAGCAACAAAAAATAAATGCTAGTTAAAAGTAGTATTTCATTAAAAAAAAAAAAAAGAATAAAAAGAAAAAGTAAGTGGGTACTTAGTTATGGGAAAAGCAGCAACTCCAGAGAATAGTCGCTCCCCAAAGAACACACAAACCTCATCACACTTCCTTGGTACCCAGACTTCTCACTTTAAAAGTGGAATTGACAAATCAATGCCATGCATAAAGATCATCAATGAAACACCATGCCAGATTATTTAACAGAACTGTTTTCTCATTAAAATTACTTTTAAACTATCCCTAAATTTACAGAAACATGCAGTGAAGAGCTGTAATTTTCTGAGAGAACAGTAGTCCACCTGAAAAGGGTGCACACTTCAAATAAAAGCCATCTTCAAGTTAACAGATCTATCTACATACAGATATCAGATTAATTTGATGGTCCAAATATTAAAAAAAAGTTCTTCATTAGAATATTAATTAAAATCACGTTTTCTTGATTTACAGCACGCAATTTGTGAAGAAATCAAAACCAGAGTGACTTTGCCTTGAAACAAGAGGACCTTTGCTACATTCTTGATAACTATTTATCTTTTAAATGGTCATTTTAAATGTTAAAAGTGGGCTTTAACAGCTACAACAAACTCTTCCACTGCCCTGGCTGCAACATTGTGTCCTAAAACAGGGAAGATAAGCAAACACTGCAAGACCCACACTAGAACACGCTATGACATGCTGGATCTCTGTTTTGGAATTCAAGAAGTGACAAACTCCGTCATCACTAATATTTTTCTCTTGCTTTTGCACAGGCTTGTGTGATAACAACATCCTCTGTGCCCATGTAGCCAGGGCCTTGGTAATGTCCTTCCCTATGCCAGCGTAAACATTCATTAGGTAAGTTCAACCCAGTCCTTTCCATTTATGATGTATTCTATTCACTGTCAAGCTCTTCTTATGAGATGTTTTCAGCTTTAAATTTCCTGTAAATGCAGTAAATTTGGTAGAAATGGAAGAGGCTTAATCCCCCCTCGTTATTTAATGTCTCGCAGCAGCTGAAGATGTCTCACATCGGAACATCTCCCATTTCTGCAGGATGCACTGTCATTACTGAAATTATGACCTGATGTCAGAGGAAGTTAATTTTCCTTGGCGTTTCACTTTTAAATCTAGCCTTCCATATGCACACTTTTCTGAAGCAGACATTGCTACAGTGACTTCATATGAACAGACAACAAATATTTCTTAAATTAATCTTCGTAAGACAGGGTTCATTAATCTGTAAAAGACTCTAGCTGTATGTTAACCCAAAGGGCATAACACTGAAATTCTGTGATGTCTTCTGACGTACAAAAGTAGCTCCAAATTTGCAGTCATTATCCAAATGAGCCTCTTGATAAGTCAAAAGCAATCAGACACTTGGTTTGTGGGAAAAAAAAACATTCAAAAAAATTTCACTAAATCGTTATCTTTGCAGGTAACACACATCTAGTTGTACAGCTTCATATAAAGTAGCATTTGATCACCATTTTAGATATTTTTGCTCAATATACATGGGGATTTAATGTCTCTAGAAAAGACTACAATGACAACTGCAAGAATTCAGCACTTCATTCAGAAACCTATGCCAAAACTACTACTTTGGCAATTAAAAGACAACATCAGGCAAATTCTCACAAAAGATATCTCTGGAGCCATTCCAAATCTCATCTTCGGGGGGGCAGTGGGGGGTTGTGTTGTGTTTCTTTTGTTTGGTTTAAGTTTCTTTTGGGTATTTGTTTGGTTTGGGTTTTGTTTGCTTTTTTTTAGTTTTGGTTGGTTGGTTTCTGTTTGGTTCTATTTGGTTGGAAATGGCAGAAAACAGTCCAGAACTTATCTTAGTATTTACAGAAAGTCCTACTTGTAGATGTGCATGCTGGAGCATGTCCACAGATTAACTATGTTCACAAGCAAAGTTACACACACAAGCAAATTCCCAAATTGTATCTGCAGCCATAACATTCTGGCATGCATGGGACTGCTTCCATTCTTCCTCTAGGTGACCTTATGAGAGTTCCTGTTTAAGCCCAGCCGGTAACTCAGAGCCACACAGCCGCTCTCCCACTCCGCCCCCCCACCAACTTCCTTCCCCCGCTCCTGGAGGGAAGAGGAGGAGAATCAAAATAATGTAACACCCACTGGTTGAGATAAGAGCAGTCCAGTAACTAAGGTATAACACAAACCACTGCTGCTACCACCAATAATAATAATGATAAGGGAAATAACAAGGGAAGAGAATACAACCGCTCACCACCTGCTGACCGATACCCAGCCGGACCCAAGCAGTGATCTAACCCTTCTGGGTAACTGCCCCCAGTTTATATACTGGGCATAACGTGCTGTGGTATGGAATACCCTTTGACTAGTCTGGGACAGGTGTCCTGTCTTGGCTTCCTCCCGACTTTCCCTCCTCCCTGGCAGAGCATGAGGCTCAGAACGTACTTGGTCAGGGTAAACACTATTTAACAACAACTAAAAACATCGGTGTTATTAGCGTTGTTCCCAGGCCAAAAGTCAAAAACACAGCACTGCACCAGCTACTAAGACCGAGAAAAATGACTGCTACTGCTGAACCCAGGACAGTCTCATGAAAATCTGGACCTGTATACCTAAAACTTCCCTGTGTAGCAAAGCCTGGTGCATTTTTTCTTTCTATGACAGCACTGTTTAATTAAGCAGAGTCATTTTTCCTTTTTCTTTTTTCATCCCCATGTATATAATATTTTCAACTTTGGAACAGCATATTGAATCTAGCAGGAATCTAAAATGCTTTAGCAGGAACAAAACTCTTAAGAGGCTACTGCCCAGCACACCTTGGATTAAATCTCACAATTAGGAACTCAATTTGCATTCTCAAAGTGAAATTCATTGTTGTAACTACAACTGTAGTTGACACAGTAGAATATGCTATTGATGAACTAATTTCTGCTAAAGGTCATATACTTAAAGCCTTCACTTTTTCTTGACAGTCTCTCAGAAATGAACAGCACAGCTCTGCGCTGACCACCTCGCTTACTTCAGTGTGAACTGCTATTGCCCATCATGGACCTCCCTGGCTATAAGATGTGCTTTGTGATATTTAAGAGACCCCACCATTCACAATGCTGAGAAGATTTCATTCTCACCAGCCGACGATCAGTGCAGAGCAACCCTGCCCCATCTCTGGGGTAGAGCATCACCACAATTGGACTTGATCTTAAAGGTCCTTTCCAATCTAAATGATTCTCTAATCTTCTGGGTGGAAAAAGAAAAGGTTGCTTGCCAAAACCAAAAATTTTTCCAGGCTTAGTAGGTGTTACGGCCTACATTTTTTCCTGTGGAGATTCTCTTTGCTTGTATTTATAAGTTAACCCCTGTGTGATGAGTTTTCCTTGAGCAGATTCCTGTATCCCATCTCTATCTGGAAGGAGTGGGCCATCCACAGGGAAGATTCCCAACATTGTCTTGTAGTGGATCTGTAGCAAGACATCCTACCTCTAAAGTGACTGTGTATGCCATTTCATTATACCAACCCTGCTGCTATTCTTACACACTCTAATAAACTTTAAGAGTGCAGACTTACTCAACTGAACATTATGTTAGTCTTAACATTATCCTGGAGTAGGTTTGTCAGATTCATAAATTATTCTCTCGTTGAACAGTGAAAGAGATGGGAACCTCCTAGTTATGATTTCATTACAAATACCTCTCTAGTGGAGAAGATGCAGGCTCAACAGAATTCAGCTTTTAAATTGCTCCTAAGAATTACCTATAATTCTTCCCCCCACCCATTTTAATCATACTAAATATGGCCACATACCAGAGGGAAGCACATCGCCCATCCAGCGCACACAGTAATCCCTGTCTATTCTGTTGGGCTTTGTGTCACGCCGAAGTCATAACGTCTTATTGATGAGCTAATATTAAGCTATTTTTACAGTGTCAGAACACAGGAACTCCTTTTCAAAGACTTTCCTAAACAATTTTGTCCAAGAAAAATCTCTGAGAGAGCAAGCTAGCTGTGTAACACGATGTCACAACAAATAAGCTGGTAATATACAACAGGCTAACTTTGCACAGATCATTCAGACCATGTTCAAATTCCTTCAAAAACAAGAAACTATTCTGTGTGCTGAAGACTTGTCCTAAATCCCAGTCAAATCTTCTGTGTCAGTAAAAGGCTTATTTAACATCTGTAAAATAATATATGCACTGCATTTTACACACATTTTAAACCTAACATTTAAAGATTGCTTGTTTGGTTTTTGCTGATAGGTTAATATAAAATTCACTTTGATGGCAAACATGCGATATTTATGGGTATTGTTATGATTGATACAACTAATCTTTTTATTCAGTGTAGCTGCTGAGTATTTCTAATGCTGTTACTATGAGTAAATAACCATTTCAGTATCTTTTGGCCCTGGAATGCAAAGGTATTTGTGTGTCATGAATGTTCCCTTGTCCGCATACACAGACAAATCGGGCTAGCCTTGTACATACAGTTATTTGATGAAGATACTTCCAGCTGCTTATTCTTCACAGGTAAGACATGTTTTCCTCCAGAACCTTCTATATTTTATACATCACAAAATTATGCAGAATTATTCAGCACCTCCGCTGCACAGGCACTGCTGCAGCATCCAACCAGCACCATAGTTGATAGCATGCACCCTCCACAGCAGGGAAGAGGTGGCATTAAAGACTGAGAGTTTGCAAGGCTAAGACAGGTCACCTGCTCCAACCAGGCTCTGTTCAGACCACAATTTTCATTAACAACCCTACTGGCTTAAAAATTACTCCCCAGTATCTCCCTGAGCAACCTACAGGGGAACTTTGTTGCAATCTGTGGACTGTTCCGAACCCTCCTTAAGCCTAGCCGATAATCACAGACGAAGCTCAAGGGCACAAGACTGCACACTGGTGTTACTCCTATATTAGAATCATAGAATCATAGAATAGTTAGGGTTGGAAAGGACCTTAAGATCATCTAGTTCCAACCCCCCTGCCATGGGCAGGGACATCTCACACTAAATCATGTCACCCAAGGCTCTGTCCAACCTGGCCTCGAACACTGTCAAGGATGGAGCATTCACAACTTCCCTGGGCAACCCATTCCAGTGCCTCACCACCCTCACAGTAAAGAACTCACTATTTATATCCAATCTAAACTTCCCCTGTTTAAGTTTGAACCCATTACCCCCTGTTCTATCACTATAGTCCCTAATGAATAGTCCATCCCCAGCATCCCTATAGCCCCCCTTCAGATACTGGAAAGCTGTTATGAGGTCACCAAGCAGCCTTCTCTTCTCCAGGCTGAACAGCCCCAACTTTCTTACCCTGTCTTCATACGGGAGGTGCTCCAGTCCCCTGATCATCCTCGTGGCCCTCCTTCCAACTTGTTCCAACAGTTTCATGTCATTTTCATGTTGAGGACACCAGAACTGCATGCAATACTCCAAGTGAGGTCTCATGGGAGCAGAGTAGAGGGGCAGGATCACCTCTTTCAACCTGCTGGTCACGCTCCTTTTGATGCAGCCCAGGATACGGTTGGCTTTCTGGGCTGTGAGCGCACACTGAAG